>CM038224.1:141653065-141802139 GCA_021442155.1 Cymbidium sinense | reverse complement strand
TTATAAACTAAATAAAATAATATGAAATAAAAAATTAAAAAAATAAATAAAACTAAATTAAAATCCTAAATTAAACCCAAGTAAAATAAAAAATAAAAAAAAAATAAAAACTAATAATGACCTAAAATAAAATAAACCTAAATATAAATATAAAATAAGATCTTAAACAAACTTAAAAAAATAAACCTAAACATAAAATAAAATAAACTTAAACCTAAACTAAAATAAACTAAACTAAAATAAATAAAACCTTAACCTGAACATAAAATAAACCTTAACCTAAATGTAAAATAAACTAAACCTAAACTTGAACCTAAACTAACTAAAATAAAATAAACTAAAAACAAACCTAAACCTACACTAAAAAATAAAACCTAAAATAAAACCTAAAATAAAACAAAACCTAAACAAAAAAATAAAATAAAAATCTAAACCTAAACCTAAATAAAGTTAAAAAAAAAAAAATACAATAAAATAAAACTCAACAAAAAAATATAAACTAAACTAAAAAAACTAAAATAAAATACCCAAACTAAAATAAATAAACCTAAAATAAATGAAAAATAAAATAAAAAAAAATAAACCTAAATAAAAAATAAAAAAAAATAAACAAAATAAATGAAAAATACCTAAATAAACCTAAACCTACTAGTTTACTTAATTTAAAAAAAACCTAAACCCTAAATCCTAAACCCAACCCAAAACCCCAAAACTCTAAAAACAAACCTACTGACCCTAAGCAGTAAAATAAACCCTAAAACCCTATAAGCATAAACCACAAACCCTAAACCCAAACTAAAAAATACTAAAACACCCAAAATAAAACCCCAAAACCCTAAACCTTAAAAACCAAAACCTAAATCAAGCAATGAAATAAATTAAAATATAAACCTAAACCCTAAGAATGGGCGAACCTTGATAGAACATCACTTCAAGCTAGATCCCAGATGAGTGGTGGCAAGGTCAGAGCTTATCATAGTGGTGGTGGGATCTGAATGGTGGATATGGAGGTGGTGGTCAGATCAGGTAGTTATGGAGGCAGGAGGAGTGATAGAGGTTACAACCGTAGTGGTGGCGATGGGAGAGATCAGGGATATGATGGTGGATCTCACTACTCGAGAGGCCGGGGTGATTTTAATAAGAACTAGAAGCGAAGAAGGTCAATCGATATGGAACTATGTCTTTACAGGAGATGATTCTAGTTATCTATTTTGATTTACTCTATGCATGCTCATTTCTTATATATGTTGTCTCTTGTGTCTTAGAAAACTTGTTATGTTACTTGGTTGATGAAATCGAAAAGAAGAAATGTTGAATCTAAATTTATTCTTTATTAAAAAGAAATCAAAAACCTTAAGCCCTAAAGTAAAAAAAACTTGAACCTAAACCCTACCTAAACCTTAAAAGTCCTAAAAATAAACAAACCCCAAACTAACCCAAAACCACCTAAACCAAAACCCAAAACCAAAAAACCCAACATTAAACCACAAACCCTCAGCCCTAAACCCTAAATCTAAAATAACAAACCCTAAACTTAATACCAAACTCCAAACCTTAAACCATAAACCAGTAACCCAAACCCAAAAACTTAAACTAAACCCAAAAACTAAACCAAAACTTAATCAAAACCCAAACCCTAAAATAAAATCTATTAACCTAAATAATATACCCAACCTAACACTGATATATCACTTTACCCTGACCTAAAATCTAAACCTACCCAAACCCTACTACCCACTATCCTAAATCTAAAATAAACTAGTTAAAACCTAAAATGTGTATTAATAAAACTGGCTGGATAAATAAAATAAAATATAGCTAACCTAAACTAAAAAATATAAAATAAAATAAAAATAAACTAAATAAAATAGAAAACCTAAACTAAATAACATAAAATAAAACTAATAAAATTAAACTAAACCTAAAATAAAATAAAATAAAATAAATAATAACCTAAACTAATAAAACCTAAAATAAATAAAATAAAACCTAAACCCTAAACTTAAAAAACTTAAATTTAAAAAAAATAAAATAAAATAAACTAAACTAAACTAATAAAATAAATAAACTAAAATAAACATAAACCTAAACTAAAAATAAAACCTAAATAACTAAATAAAACCTAAACCTAAAATAAAAAAATAAATAAAAAAAATAAAAAATAAATTTAAAATAAAACTCTAAAAATAAACCTAAACTATAAACCTTAAAATAAACTAAAATAAAACCTAAACTAAAATAAATAAACCTAAAATAAATAAATTAAAATAAATAAAAATATAAAATAAACCTAAATAAAAGAAAAAATAAAATAAATTAAAATAAATAAATAAATAAAATAAATGGAATTGTAGTGGTGATGGAGGGAGAGATCAGGGATATGATTTTGGATCCACTAGAACCTATGGTTTTATGGAAAGAGAAACTAAGAAGGGTCTCAAAGCTTATGGGTCTTTATAATGGAGACTAATCTAGGGTTTTGATTTTCTCTGCATGCTCATTTTTATCTATGACATAAACTGTCTTAAAAAACTTGGTATGTTACTTGGTTGATGAAATCAGAAAGAAAAAAATGTTGAATATATATTCTCTTTTAAAAAAATTCCAAAAAATAATAAAATAAACCACTTAGACTAAACCATAAACCCTAAAACCTTAAAGAATCTTAAATCCTAAACCTAAAATTAAATAAACCAGCCCTAATCTTACAACTCTAACATACAAAACCCTAAACTCTAATAAACTAAAAAAAATCCACTAAAAAGTGACCATACCCTAAAATACTTTAAATAAACCCTAAAACCTAACCTAAACCCTAAAACCCTAATCAAAAACCCTAATAAACCACAAACCTAAACCTCTTAAAACCCAAACCTAAAACTCTAAAGTTCTCTAACCTCTAAACTAAAACTAAAACCCTAAACCTAAAGCCTAAGTTAACTAAACTCTAAACCCTAAAACCTAAACCCTAAAGCCTAAAGGTAAACCTGTTAACCTAAACCACAAACCCCAAAATACACAAATCCCAAACTGAGCCAAACTAAACTAAAAAACTAGGCCAAACCCTAACCTAACTGACAACCCTAAACCCTAAATCCTGACCTAAACCCTAAATTTAACCCAAAACCACTAAACTATGCTTAAATAATCTTACCTAAATAAATAAATAAATAATAAATAAACCTAACCTAAAATAAAATAATAAAATAATAAATAAAATAAATAAAAACTAAATAATAAAATAAATTAAACTGAATAAAACTTAAATAAAAAAAAACTTAATAAATAAAAACTAAATAAAAACCTAAAAAAAAAAAACTAAATAAAATAAATAAAATAAAAATAAACCTAAACTAAAATAAATAAACTAAATAAATAAAACTAAACTAAACTAATAATAACTAAACCTAAATAAATAAACTAAACCTAAACAAAAAATAAACCTAAAATAAAAACCTAAAACCTAAACTAAAAAATAAAATAAACATAAAATAAACCTAAAATAAAAAAAAAACTAAAAATAAAATAAAAAATAAAACTAAACTACTATAAAATAAACTAAAATAAAAAAACTAAACTAAAAAATAAATAAAACTTAAAAAATAAACTAAACTAAATAAAAATAAAAAAATAAACCTAAATAAAAAAATAAAACAAACTCAAATAAACAAAAATAGACTAAAATAAACCTACTGATTTTCTTTATTATTTTTAAAAAATCCCAAACAAACTTAAACCTAAAAACCCTAAACCCTAAACCCTAAACCAAAAACCACAACCCTACTAAACCCTAAACAATCCTTATAAAGAATAAACCTTGACATGGAACATCATAGTGAATTAGGCTTACTAGATCTGGCGGTGGAGGAGAGGAGGTGGTTATCAGTGGTGTGGGGATCTAGGCGCTAGTGGATATGGAGGTGGTGGTTGCATGGTGGTTATGGAGGTGGGAGAAGCGATGGAGGTTCTAATGTGGTGGCGGAGAAAGAGTTCAGGATATGAATGGGAGATCTCATTACTCGAGAGGTGGTGATGTTTCTGATGGGAAATACAGAAACTTAAGAACGACCGATCTGATTTGCTTCTTATGAAACTATCTTTACAGTAGAGACATATTTACTTTTCTAGCATTTTTGATTTACTCTAATGGTGCTTATTTTTTATCTTTGTCATCGCTTGGCTCTTAGAAAACTTAGGGTGCTGCTTGGTTGATGAAATCGAAAAAAAATGTTGAATCTTAATTTATTCTCTATTAAAAAAAACAAACCTTAAACCTTAAATCCTAAACTAAAACTTAAACCCTAAGCCTAAAAGAAAAACCCTAAACCCTAAACCCTAAACCATAAACCCTAAAACACTAAACCTAAACCCAAACCTAAACATAAACCTAAACCCTAACCCCCAACCCTAAAATTGTAAACCCTAAACCTAAAACCTACAACTCTAACCCCAAAATTAACCCTAAAACTAAACCTAAAACTAACCCTAACCTAACCCAAACCTAAAACCTACCTTGAATAAAGATGTCATTAGGAGTAGATCTAAAGAATGACCTAATCATAGTTATGGTAACTAAATAAATGTCTTCAAGACATTCCCTTGACTATTAGAGATTTGAATACCCTAAACTCCAACCCTAAATCATATCATAATACCATATAAGTATAATGTAGCATCATATATTTGAGCATGTAGTGATGTGTTTTGGATGTTATAAGATGTTGAAATGTTTTAGTATATTATGGTATTATACTTAGTCTATATGAATATAAATAATAAAAATATTGATTTAATAAATTAGATGATGAAATTTGTTAAATTGTAGTGGGAATTATTGTAGTACCAAAGGTGTATGCCACTTATAGTCTAAAAAGTAAGATTTTATGTTCAAAATAAATATTATATGTTGTAGCATAGTATAACATCATATATCATAATATATTCTCAATTTTAAATTCTTTTAGTATTTTACAATCATGCAAGCCTACACTAGCATTATTTATAAAATGTTGATTTAGACTTCAAAATGGTGGAATTTGACCAAATTCATAATTGGTAGAGCATGGCATCATAATATATTATTTTAATTTAAAATATGTAAGTGATCTGACTAAAATATATAGTTTTTATTATTTAGACTAATTTTATGATTTTTATCTTAAGCAATCCCTTGATATGCAATATAATATAATATAATATGTTATAGTGTATTATAATATATGATGCCATAACATAATGTAGCATCAAGCATTATAACATATTATTGTGTATTACTACTTGTTGTTTAGCATATTTTAGTTTGTTATTGTATGATGTAGTAGAGTTTGTATTGGTATAATTCATAAAATTCTAATTTATAGGCTAAGATGAGGGATTTGGCCAAATTTAAGGTAAGCTTTAGGGAACATCATTGGGGGTGCTATGGTGTGTCATTTAATCAAAAGATTGGAATTTTGCATCCAAAATAAATGTTCATTTTTCATCCAAATTTTATAAATTTTAAAGTGATTCATTTTAAGGTTAATGTAAGATAATATATTATATGAAAACATATTAAAATATAATATACATAATAGTATAAATTCACATATATATGAATGTGGTGGTGTTTTACTAAAAGTTATTGTACATTTTAGTATGTTTTACTTCTGTTATAATACATTGGGTCAAAACTCACAAAAATGTTAATTTAAAGGTTGAGATGGAAGGATTTGGCCAAATTCATGACACAAGAAGCAACACGAAATTATGCTATTTTGTATCATTTCTAATTGAAAATTAACAATTGTACATCTAAAATGAACATTATTCAGATTTTGTGAAAATTTTGTTATTTATTCCTTTTAAGTGATTCTAATAAGGTGTAATGTTAGACAATATATTATATTATAGCAAATTATAATATAATCATATATTATAATATAATATAGTGTGTTAATTAACTATAATATGTTTTGCATGATATTGTATAGTTAGTTTAAGTTTGCACCATCACAAATCATAGAATGTTGATTACAATGTTAAGATGATGTAATTTGAATAAATACATTGTTAAGCTTTTGGTTGAAGTATTAAATGTGTGCAGAAGAGAAGAAATAAGATTTGATGAGAATTCCATGTCAAGGACATGGAGAGATCTAGGGATCACACATGCATTGGACATGACATATGAGGGGTCCATGTCAAGGAGAATAAGAAAATCTCGGGATAATGTTTGAATTTGATTTGATTATATGATTTATGGAAAAATCCTCTAGAGATAAGAATCTATAATCCAATAGGTATTAAGATCAAATTAACTTTAATTTGTTTTATTTTTAATGTGGAGGCATATCCTAGAGCTTTGGGCTCAGTATCGGGGGAGTATATGAACCTTCCACTAGGAAGCAGTTGACTATCATGGGATTGGGATTTGAGTTTGATTTCATAGATTTGTTTGGAGATATATCCATTGGAGAGAATAGTTTGGTTGGATTTCTTTGATTTAGACTCTATTGGGGGAGTTGCTTTAATTTGGTTCCATTGAGGAGGTTGGTTTTGAATTTGATTTGTTTTCTTGACATGTTTATATATGATTTGGGGCTCCACTAGGGAGAAGGGTGTAATTTAACTCCACTGGGGAAAATCAGATTTGGTTTAATTTAATTTAATGTATGGACCTTGTGGTGTGATGGACCCAGAAGGGGTTATATCTTGACCTACCTTAAGTTTACAAATCCAAAGGGATAGTCTACACTTGTGGGGTAGAGCTAGCCAACTAAGGGGTTGCCTTTTGATGTGCAATAGTTATGCTAGGAAGGCATAGCAGACTTACATCTTCAAAGTGAGGAACAACCATTGGGGTGACTGTTGGATGCACATAAATGGACTAACCTAGGGACTGAGTGAATTTTGGGGACTTATGTCAACTCAAAAGTAGTCAAGATTAATTTTATCTTAACTTTTTTCATGTGATTTGATATGGTTTGTTTAGTTTAGTTTGATTTCAAATTGAGGGCATATCTGCTGGGGATGTGAGCTTGATCAAATTTGATAGATTTAATTTATGGACAACGGTGGTGTGCGATGAAACCACTGAGAAGGAGCTATATCAAACTTGTACTATCATAGATTTACAAATCCAAAGGAATAGTAGGTCATGGGGTAGAGCTAGCCAACCTAAGGGTTGCCTTTAGTGTGCAATGGCTGCTAGGAAGAAGGCGTGGCACTTACATCTTCTAAAGCAAGGAACTAGGGGTGACTGTTGGTAGCACAAATCAAACCGACTTAGGGGACTCTTGAGTGAATGAATCTTGGGACTTATATCAACTCAAGAGTTGTTAGGTGATTCCATAGGAATTCTAGACAAAAGATACTTGCTTAGGAAAAGTTACCACTAGGGGTGCATCCTAATCCACAAGTGAATATATATTTTGTTTATAAGTTTGCGTGGACCATGTCGGTGTGCGAGGGACCAGAAGGGGCTTATTGACCATCTTGATTTCTTGGACCAAGATCTACACATCCACAAGATGGATTCTCCAACCATAAAGATGGTTACTAGGAAAGGGGAACTATCCAATATGATAGTATCTAGTAGTGTCTAAATGGGGTCATAAGTGATCCAAATATAGGGTCCACAGAGGAGGAGGCATTAGGGGAGTTATCCCAAGCCATGAAAGAAAGCTTATAGGTGTACGATGGCCAACTCAAGGAGAAAGCATAACAGACTTACATCTACCATGAGTGGTGTATCCTAAGGTGTGAGAACCAACCAACCTAAGGTGTATCCATCATCATGAGTGGTGTATCCATCAGCATAGTGAGAACCAACCAAGGTGTTTGTGTATATCTGTCAATAGAAAGAAAGCATGCAGGCTTACAACTTTCCAAGCAATTTTGATGATCATAATATCGTCATCGTGGGACATATGCTATCGACTAGGCGACTATTAAGCGGGGAAACTCAAGGAAGGATTGGACCTGACTTGAAGCATTTAGGAAGGAAAGCTAGGGGACTTATCCTAAACTCAAATATACTCGACCAATAAGTGCATTAAGAAGAAAGCATAGCAGACTCACATCCTCTTAAATGAACCCAACATAAGGTAGCTTACCAGCCATGCAGTAAGGCATGCCAAACTAACAAGGAGCTTATTGGTGTGCAGTGGCCAAATAAGGAAGGAAAGCATAGCAGACTTACATCCTCCAAACCAAGAAGACCACTAGGGTGACCCACTAACAGGGTAGCACTTGACCTAGCTATTGGGTGTGAGGTGTTATCTCAACTCAGAGTAGCATGAGATAAAAGATATGTGCTTGTTTTATATGTTTATGTGCAATTTGTGTTTATGTTCTATCATTGAAAGATAGGACACCGCTCGAGTTTCATACACTACCTAAACACATTGTGGATTCAAACAAGAATACTTTCAACATGGAAGAGATTGAATTCAAAATAGAATTTTTTTATTGATGATAATTATTTTTAAACATGATTTATAATATTTCTTTAAGTAGAGCCCATTGATTTGGAAGCATTGGGCCTCTCCCTTATGATTAATAAGTTGATAAGATCCTCCTTGGTAGGCCTTCTCTATGGAGAAAGGGCCTTCCCAAGTGGGTTCAAACTTGCCTCCCATCTTATGATGGGCAACAATCAGTCTCCTTAGAACTAAAATAAGCTCTCCTACTTGAAAAGCTCTAAGATGAATCAACTTGTTGTGAGCTTGAATCATTTTAGCTTTTGTACAACTTGAGTTTTGGCATGCCGCATGATCTCTTTCTAAACCTTTGAGCTCTTCTAACTTGGCACGCATTATGTGTGATCATGCTCCCACTATCCTTAGTGATGGGAGTTGGACTTCTAATGGTAGAATGACTTGACCCATACACTAGGAGAAAGGAGTAAGTTGGAGTTCTATATATATGGTGTGGTATGCCCACAAGGCTTCAACTAACCTCATGCCACTGCTTTATTATTGTTCTTTAGTATTTGGATGAGAGTTTTGTTGAAGGCTTCTAATTGTTTGACCTCTAGTTGATGGTAGAATATCTCTAATCTATGTTGTGTCTGGGAAAGTTGTTGATCTCGGTGCTCTTGAATGCAATATCATTATCAAATATAATTTTTGAGGCACTGAACCTATATATATGGTTCCTAAAAATTGGAGCACCCTCTTTATAAGTGCAATCACCTTCTCCCATTTCAAAGTAGTAGCGGCTAAGATAAATTGATGACCCTTGGAAGAAGGAGGATCAATCAAACCCTATTCGGTACACTAGCCATGAGGGTAGGATGTAGAATGTTGGGTTGTTGGTGTAGGATCACACTGTTTATTTGACATTGCTGGCATCTCCTAGTCGTATCCATGTAATCTTTGCTTATTGGTGGCTAGTGGTATCCTAGTCTCTTGATCTTGGCTTTCATCTTCAGATTGGACTGGTTTGCTCCACATAATCTTGAGTGTACCTCGGTCATGATCTTACGAGCTTCATGCTTGTCTAAAAAATATAACCACATATGATCAAAAGATCACCAGTACAAGACACCATCCACAAGAGCATAGGAAAGTGCTCTCTACTTCATCTGATAGGCTTCAGACTTCTCTTGAGGTAGTTTATCTTTATTTAAGCAATCCATGAATGGTTGTCTCCAATCTAACTCCTCGTCCTTCTTGGAAATGGCAACCTCCCCTTCAAGAGAGTACTATCTGATGAGTTCAATATCAATAAGGGATAAAACATGTCGATTTTGGACCTTTATTAATATGGATCATCCTTTGGACATGGCAACTCCTTAGCAAGCTTGGCTAAAGTATATTCTCTCTCTTGAGAATCTTATAAATGGTAACCTCTAGGATTTGGGCCAATAACTCTATGATATACTTATTATAGTGATGGAGCATGGGCTTTATAACCTTAAACCGGTTTAGTTGATAACTATGATCTCCAAAATGTTGATGTTTTGGATGCTTAGAGTAATGACTAACTCGGATTAGCATCATATTCAACTTTGTTTATTGGTGCAAGGATTGGAATGAGATGATCTCAAACATCATGGTGTGAAGTTAAGATAACTATTCTACCCTTATTTTCCTTAGAATAGTAGATTGTGGTTCTTCTCTCTTTGAGGAGGAATTCACCATCAAAGTACATCTCTGTGAATGCTAGCATGCCTAAGTTCATGATTTGTTCATCGAAATATTCACTAGCGAGAGAGAGTCAACAAGAAGTGGGTGTACTATTATAAAATCTGCTAGCAGTTTTCCATTCACCATATAGAGGGTTACGAAGGTAATGTCAAACTACGAAAGGATCATGCATAATTGTATCGGTATCATTAGTCATTAGATACTAGAGATTAAGTTCACCTTATGAGGAAGCATGTAGTGTTGTAGCTTTTGGATGCAAAGATTAAATCTAGACAATGCTTCTTAATGGTTGGATAATTAGCCTCAGGATTAGATGAGGTAGAGTAGAGCATTTTCCTTCCCTTCATTGGCTTGGGCCAACAAAGCACCAAAGGAGTCATCTAACACAGTGTAAAGTGTGAGCTACTTTAGAACACGGTGACATTAGGTAATGCTTGATTCCTTCGAAGGCATACTCACACTTATCATGCCACTTAAACTTGGCATCTTTTGACAAGTTTTGAGAATGGTGACATCTTCCGATAGGTTGGATATAAAGCATCTTAGATATGCCAACCGCCTTATAATGATCTAAGTTGAGTTAAACTTTTAGGGGTGACATTTCTAATACCACCTTAATCATCTAGATCAATTTTGATTCCCACGGTGTCAAAAACAAACAAAAGGAATATCCCTGAAGCTACACTGAATGCACACTTTTGGCTATTCATTTTGAGGTTAAACTATCTTAACTGTTTGAAAACTATTCTCAAGTCAAAGAGATGGTCTTCCTTTTCTCTACTTTTGACCACAAGATCATCAACATAGCACTCAACTTGATGATGAATGAGTTCATTGAAGATTAGAGTCATAGCCAGCTGGTATGTAGCAGGCATTTTTTAAGGCTAAAGGCATGACCTTATAGCAATAAAGATGGGGTTCTAAAGTAGTGTATCTTTCATCTTGGGCCATCTTTATTTGGTTATATCTAGAAGCCATCTATGAAAGAGAAGAGGCTGAGATGAGATAATGTGCACCATCTCATTGGTAGTGAAAATTCATCTTTTGGACATACCCTATTTTCCTAAAATCAACACATATGTGAATTTGGCCAATCTTTTTCTTAAGGGATGGCGCTAACTAGGTAGGTATTTTCTTCTAGATGAAGCCAATCGATCAATTTCTTGACTTGAAAAATGACCTATTGTTCTATGTGCATCGTCTAGGAGTTTGCTTGATAGGCTTATTAGTAGGTATATTGCTAGTTTATGGACTGCTATGTCAATAGCAAATCTTGGAATCTCTTCATAACTCCATGCATAGCACTCCTTAAACTCAGTCAATAGCCTAACTAAGTCATTGGTTTCAATTTCATTCAACAAAGAACTAATGTATGTTCAGTGTGGATCTTCTTCAGTTCCTAAGTCAATTTTCTTGAGATCATCGATGGTTGACTTGATCTCTTCTTTGAACTCTAGTTGTGCATTTTTGACTTCAAAATCATTTGGATCATCTGAAGTTTCTAAGCATAGCTCCTCATATGAGTTAATGTGATTTGAAAAGAACCAATCTGATTCTAAATGATTAGTGATGACTAAGCAGTAATTATCATCATCGACTAGACCCACTATATCGAATCTTAGTCCCGGTCTTGATTGAGAGCTTTTGCATTTATTCTTCCATCTCTTTTAAAATAGTCTGACCTATGCTTTGACCAAGTATATGGGATTAACCCTTTCTTTGCTAAATTATGAACACAAGACAGTACAATCAAAAGGTAATTTATTAAATCTTATATGAATCATCCTTAAGTTCTACATCAATGTCATGACTTGAGGATGATGTTCCCTAAAGAACCTCGAGTGTTCACACCTATGGATGACTTAAGGGATTCCTTAACTACCAAACCCTCAACTTTTTGAGAGGAAAGTGGGGTTAGAGCTAAGGTTCCCAACTGATGCCTAACTGTTCCACATATAGACTTGGATACACTTATGCTTTACTTTGGAGATCGATCTTCATTGCTATCTGGCTCAAGATTCACCTCCAAGGGAATCTACTCCTGAGAAGAGTTGGCTGGTGTGCTACCCAAATAAGGCTCATCCTATGAACTAGATTCTAAGTCTATATGGATAACAGTCTACTCACAGTGGACATATCTTATTGGGTGGCCAATAAAGTGGTTTTCCACCCTAGGGACTCTGTGAGCCTCTTCCTCTACTTAGTGTAGGTCAGGTCGTCATACCCATATGTTCGAATGGAGTAAAGAACTGTGGCTGGAATTTATTGTCATGCTTCACTTCCTCCTCCAAGTCTATTTTCGCTCCCTTTTATTTTCTTTTTCATTTTCACTTTCTTTTCTTTTTATTTTTCTATTTCTTTTTCTTTTTCTTTTACTTTTTTATTTTTAAACTTTGGCCAAGTTCGTAAGAATAAACTTGTTGATTTTGAGGGAGGTAGTAAGCCGCATCCTCATATATGTCAACCTCGTGAACTGTAAATAACTTGAGATCTCCTTTGACACTAGTGATCCCACCTCTCATAAACTTCATACATGTAGAGGGAGCTATGTTATTCTCATGTATGCATAGTCTCCCAAAATCGTTAAAAGATGTATCAAATCTATAATGTGAAACTTGCTTCGGTCTTCCAATCATCTATCTCCAAGGGAAACACTATGGAGCCTAAGGATGGTTGACCTCACTTTTGGAGTGTCGATTCAATCTTCCCATCTTAGACTTAGGAGTCTTCTAGACACTAAGACTTCCCTAGTCATAAGACACTTCTAACAATTAGGTAAACAATTAACTTAAGCCTAAAGACTTAGAAGGGTTAACTATAGGATTAGGTTATGCCTTAGGGGTTAGGATAATCCACCTACCCTACAACCCAAATCCAATCCATGCTCACCTTCTCAAACCAAACCTCAAGTTAGTTCAAACATCAAATTCAAATCCAAATCAAACTTAAATTCCAAAACCAAATGATTGAAGCCCATGATCAAATCCAAACTTGAAACCCTTCCACATATGACCTATCCCATGGACTTAGCCAAATCTTAATCCAAATCAATCCAAAATCAATTGATTTTCTCATAATAAATTTATATCTTCAATCATCTTTCTAAATATAAATCAAATCTACATTCAAATGATCAAAAGTAAATCAAACTAAATCAAATTAAATCAAAACCCTTCCTAAGCCATATGACCTAACCCATGGACTTAGCCAAATATTAATCCAAATCAAGTCAAACTCAATTGATTTTCTCACAAATCAATCATATTTTCAATCATCTTCACAAATTTAAATAAAATATACATTTAAATCATCAAAACTAAATCAAACCAAATCAAAATCCAAACCTATGCACAACTCCATTGACTTAGCCAAATTCCATTCTAAAACCCAAATTGAATTGGTTTTCTCATGAATCAATCATATATTCAATCATATTCACAAATATGAATGAAATCTACAATCATAAAGCCAAACCAAAATTGACCCAAGTCAAACCCAACTTAACTTGAAATGTTCAAATGAACCAAAACCCATTTGAACCCAATCTAATTGTAATTGAATTTATATATCAATCCCAAATCCATATATAAACTCAACTAAATCAAAGTCAACCCAAAATCAAGCCAACTAAACCCAATTGGTCCACTTGACCCAAAATGGCCAATTTGACCTATTTGAGCCATGTTCTAATCAAATTGGATTGAACCAAGCCCATCAAAACCTCTCATCATGATTATTGATCACCTAGGTTGATCAATTGTCAGTCAACTAAGTCAACTTGGTCATTTGACCAAAGCCACCCCTGAACCCAAACTAGCCAAATTGCAACTAAGCTAAATCCCTTGAAACCAATGATTCATACCAAATCAAAATTAATATTTGAATATGACTTTGCCTTCAATTGAGTCAAAAACCCAATTGGCCCTCTTGACCCAAGTTGACCCAAATTGACCTAAAGACCAAATTGGGTCAAATCAAAATATAAACCAAATTGATTGCAACCAATGGCTCAAGTTCATTCCAAATTGATTGTTGAACTTGACCAAAGCCATGATTGGAATTAAACCCAATTGACCTACTTAGCCCAAATTGACCAAAAGATTCAAGTTGGCCTAAACAAAACTAAATCCATATTAATTGAAACTAAAGCCTACAATCATCTTCAATTGGTCAAGTGAACCTAAACTAACACCCAACCTAAGCCAATTTAGCCAATTTGGTTAAATGGATCAACTTAACCCATTTGACCAAAATGAATTCAAATGAGCCAAAATAAAATCTAAGCCAAACTGAACCAAACCAATTGAACCAAAACATTTTAAATGATCATATAAACTTGACCTAACCCTTGGTTTGACCCAATTTGACCTAAATGAGTCAAATTGAGCCAAACCTAATCAAATCAACTCCAATTAACTTGAAATTTGGGCTATCCCAATTTTGGCTCATTTCAAATCTACCCAAATTAAATCCAATGCCAAATGATCATTCTACCCTTGGGTCAAGGGCATCACATGAGACAAATCACCCATGTAAGTGGTCATTTCCATTCCTTGGCCACTTGGTACTCTCTCCCAATGGTCCACCTAGGCACCTAAAACACGCCCAACTAGACGAGGGGTGGTTGGGTGTCATGACCCATGGGAGGTTAAATCACCTCACCCTCCCATTGGAGATTTGAAACCCATAGGACACCCATGATTCCTCCTTGGCGACCACCTCCACACCTTCAACCAACCAAGCCGAGCCAACTCACCTCCTCCACACCCATGACTCCTTGAGATGGCGGATGGCTAGAAGCCAAACCCATCCCATTCGATCAAGATGAAGGGGTATACCCTTCATTTCCACTCAAATACACACAAAATCATTCCTCAAAGCCCTAGTTACCCAAGATGAGTGCTAGATCCATTTCCTAGCTCTCAAGGTTTATTTATCGATCGAAAAATGCCATTCTCGTCAAATAGGACACTCCCATTTTTGAACTTCCCCATTTCTCCATCAAACTCAAATTAACTTTGCATGCACCTTACGTTGGCTTTGTCGGTAAGAATGAATTTAGAAGCTTCCGGTGGGACTTGATCAAAGTTGAGCTCCAAACTGTTATTTTGTGGCCTTTCAAGCGAACACTGAGGAATTGATCTAATTCTTGCTCAACAGGGCTTCGTCTCCACTAGATGAAGCTTTATCAATCTTAGTCGTGATCTTGAGCTCTTGGCTGCATCCTTAGATGCTTGAAAAATTTATTAATCTTGAAGATCATTTGAAAATGTAAGATTTTCCTTAAATTCATCAGATCAACCATCATAACAAAATATCAAATTGGATACTCTTCATGGATATTAATAATTAATGAAATAATCAAATAATTCTAATTAATCGAAAATTTATTAGCATAATTACTCCTTTTAAAAATTAATCCCAAATTAAATTAATTTAATGGGATGACCTCACTTGCCATGATTTTTTTTTTGGTTTATTTCACTTAATTGAAAATTGACTAATTAAATAAATTCTCATTTTAAGTTTAATGATTAATTAATCCCATGAGCATTATTGAATTTGTTAATTAAGTTTATACATTGTTAAAATACAAAATTTGAGAATTTCCCAAGTTTATTTCACTATTTGAAAATGAAATTAATTAAGATTTTTTAATTAATTAATCCTTAATCAAATTAAAATCATAATCACATTATACCTTTAATTAAATCATGGGGTAGATATTTAGGTGTTTAATAACCTAAAGGAGTTTAATGATATTATGTTTAGTCCACATGTGTAAAACCATAAGAGTATTTAATTAAGTCTAATCTAATAATTAATTATGAGCATAATTAGGCCCCTTTTATTTAGGATCATTGCAAGTTTTTAATGCATATCATGTTTGCTCATAATTATTTAGTTAATTACTTTAAGTCACATAAGTAAGTAATTAATTCTTTTAATTAAAATTCAACTTAGTAATTAAAAAAAATCAACTTAACATTTCCTTAAATTAATCAAATCACTAATGTAATGGGTTTAAATCAACATTAATGATTTCTTGTCCTCTTTAAATCAAATCAAATCGAAAACTTAATTAATAAGAAGCTTTGGTTTGCTTTAAATAATCTTATTTGATTTGATTGTCCTTAAGAACAAGTTTGGTTGAAATCACATGCTTATATTTAATTGTCCTCTTTCCAATCATGTTAAATTTTGGTATGTCATTTGAATTCATGCATCCATCTTTCAAAATCAAGTAAAATAAAATGGATTTCCTTTATGTAAGCTTGCATGTGTTGATTTAATTCAATATATGTGTGGCTATTATCACTATTAAATCTAAATGTATTTTCAAAAGCTTATAAATGAATAATAATATGTGTTATGACACTAGTTATAAATACATATCAAATGCATATTCTTATAGCTTAAGTGCATGAATGTTGAGCTCTATTTCCTATATTCATGTGTTAATTTATATAAGATTGAATGATAATGGGTATATAGTCTTGAAATCTCGGGAACACGAGGCTTTAGCTAGCCCAAGAAGGTCATTTGATTACCTCACTTCCTTGGTTTGTTACTTGGTTGATGAAATTGAAAAGAAGAAATGTTGTATATGAATTTGTTCTCTATTAAAAAAAAAACCCAAAAACCCTAAACCATAAACTAAAACTTGAACCCTAAACCTAAAACCTAAACCCTAAACCCTAAACCCTAAACCTAAAAATCCTAAACCCTAAACCCTAAACCCTAAACCCTAAAACCCAACCAAACCCAAAACCAAAACCCAAAAACTACAAAACTAAACCCAACACTAAAAAAAAACCTAAACCTAAACTAAATAAACCTAAAATAAAATAAATAAATAAACTAAACCTAAAAAAATAAAATAAAAAAAAAAATAAACCTAAAACTAAAACCTAAACCTAAACTAAAAATATATAAAATAAAAAATAAAACTAAATTAAAATAAAATAAATAAAAACCTAAACTAAACTAAAATAAAATAAACCCATAAATAAAAATAAAATAAAATAAAACTAAACTAATATAAATATAATAAAAATACAATAAAATAAAACTAAATAAAACCTAAACCAAAATAATACAAAAAAAATAAATAAATAATAAAACATAAACCTTTTAAAAAAATTCTAAACCTAAAACAATCAAAATAAAATAAACATAAACCTAAATAAATAAAACCTAAACCTAAACCTAAAATAAACTAAACCTAAACTCTAAACTAAATAAAATAAAATAAACTAAAATAAATAATAAAAATAAATAAACTTAAAATAAAAATAAAAGAAACGTAAACCTAAATAAAATAAAACCTAATAAATTAAAATAAAATAAAACTAAACAAATATAAACCTAAACTAATCCTAAAACAAACAAAATAAAACTTAAATAAAATTAAACTAAAAATAAATAAATAAAATAAAATAAATAAAAAATAAAAATAAAATAAAATAAAATAAAATAAAATATAAAAAATAAAATAAAATAAATACCTAAACCTATGGGTTTAGATTTAAAAAACCCTAAAAAACCCTAAACCTATCACAACCCAACATAAATCTTAAAAATGGACCCTAAACATAAACCTAACATACAGCAAACTAGCTAAGGCCCTAAACTAACCCTGAGCCCACCCTAAACCTAAACCCTAAATCCTAAACCCTAAACCCTAAAAACCTCTAAACTGCCCTAAACACTAAACCCAAAAACACACCCTAAAATAACCTAAAAAAACCACAAAACCTAAACATTATGCCAAACTAAAACACTGACTTAAACATAATGCAAAAATATACTCTAAAATAAAACTAAACTACCAAAATAACTAAACCTAAACCCTATAAGATAAAATAAAAATAAAACTTAAACTAAAACTTAAATTCCTAAAATAAACCTAAAAAGTAAAAATAAAATAAAACCAAAACCTAAACTTAAAAAATAAAATAAAATAAAATAAACCAAAATAATAAACATAAACCTAAAATAAAATAAACTATAAATAAATAAAAATAAACATAAATAAATAAAATAAAATAAAATGGTAAATAAATAAAATAAATAAATAAATAAATAAACTTAAACCTTTACTTTTTTAAAACCCCAAACCCTATAAACCTAAACCCTAAACTCTAAAAAACCTAAACCTGACCTCCCTAAACCCCACCTAAATCTAACCTCCTCCTTAATCCCTATCCTAAACCCTAAAAGCCAAACCCATCCTACTTACTAACAAATAAATAACATTAAAATTTTAAAGTTAAATCTTAAATTTTAAGTTTTAGTAATTAATTTTAATTTTAAATGACAAGATACAATTCTTATGTGGTTAGACTAGCTCATTACACGCTGAGAATCCACTAAATTTAAATAGCTTACAAATGGTACTCTCTTATAACAGGCAGTACAACCCTACAACAATATGTACTCTCTACAAAGAGTACAACCCCAATATATTTTACAAAGACAAAAGAAAAATACAAATATAATAAATTTTGATAAAATAAATCTCTAATATATAAGCTATCAATTCAAAAATGATCTCACAACTTATAAATGATCACTTACAACTTAAAATTTTTGGCAAGATAAAATGCTCACTTAATATTGATAAGAAATAATAAAATAAATATCTTAAAGTGATCTTACTAAGATGTTTATGTTATTACAATTTATAGACTAATATAAAAATTATTTCAAAATAAATTCACAATATTCTTTTGCTCAATAAAATAAATTTCAGCAAGGAATAAACTATTTTATTTTAACCAAAAAGATTCTTTAAATTAAAGCTAATGATCACAAAATACTTAAATAAAATGAGTATATGATAGATCTAAGTAGGCTAGTAAGCTTTTAATTAAAAAGGGAGATCTAGCAAATATGAAAATAATTTCAGAATAATAATTTATTTTAAAATGCTTAAAATATACTTCTAAAATAGATCTAAGAATAATGATCTTTCAAAATAAGAATAATGAAGAAATATTTCAAGAAACCAAAAGTAGAAGTTAAAATTTCAACAATTGAAATAGATCCTTCAAACTATCACAAGAACTTTCACAAAAAATGATTGAGAAACTTTGATGTGAAAAATAATGTCCAAAGACTAATCCACCAAAAAGTATAAATTGGAAAGAATAAATAGATAGTGAAAATAGCATGAACAACTAAAAAAGGATTAAGATCAAGAAAACAAACTCACGTAATTTGCAAAAACTTGCTTATTTGAAGATGTTGAAGCTTCCAAACCAAGGATTTGATCTTGCAATATTTGGAGAACACTTGGATGGAAAATCTAAGAAATTTTCTCTTAGATTTGCTGGAGGATTTGAATTTTGAATGAGGAATGCTTTCATGAAGAGAATGAGGGCTATTTATAGGGAAGGTCATTTTGAATTATTTCAAAAAAATATATTATTCTAACATCATGTTATCATCTAATAATTTAATATTTAATAAAAATATAATTTATATTAAATAAATATTAAATTTAAAAAAAAAATTCACATGGGCAAGTAAAAAATAATCAAATATGACTCTTAATATATTAAAGCATGTAACATGCATTCATTATTAAAATCAACTAATGTTTGAAAAGTCATAATAAATTCAATTTAATCAAATGTGGGTCATGTAACCTATCAAATTAAAGGAAAAAAAAAACCAAAATCGTTGGAGATGAAATCGATATAAATTCCTTGATTATAAAATGACTTTGGCTAAAATACAAAATTTCACATATTTTGTTAATTTTGAAATATGATATTTAAATATTATGATATAATTTATATATAATCATACATATGTTAGTTATCATATAACCTTAAAATTAAATTAAAATATTTAATTATATTAAGTAAATAAAATAATTAAACTTAATAGTCATAATTTATTATCATTTATTTTTTTGATAATTCAAATGCTATGTACAAAACATATAATTGAATGTTAATTAGATAGAGATTTATATAAATTAACCTCATTAAAATAATATGTTAAGTTGTGAGCAAATTAATTGATGCCAATGAGCTCATATGAATTTCTAAGATAGTTATAAATGCATATAGCCTAAAATATTCTATCTTGAGCTTCATCCATTTTGATCTATCTTTCATTCTTCTACTCTTGCAATTTCCTCAAACATATTATATGATGTATTGGATATGTAATTAGCAATTGATATATCTGAAACACATAAAAACATTCATTAGAACATCCAAAAGTTCGTTTGTTATCATCAAAATTGATCGGATTGAACATGAGGCTCATTAATCCAACATATCCTATACCTTAAACCCTAAAACTCTAAACCCTAAACTAACCCTAAACCCAAAGCTAACCTCAAACCCTAAACCCTAAATACTTAACCATAAAACCTAAACCCTAAACCCTAAACCCTAAACCCTAAAAACCTAAAAACTTAAACCTAAACTAAATTAAACCTAAAAATAAAATAAATAAAAAAATTGAAACCTAAATAAAATAAAATAAAATAAAAATATAAACTAAAACCAAAACCTAAACCTAAAATGAAGATAAAATAAACAAAAATAAAATATAATAAAACCTAAACTAAATAAAAAAAATTAAAGTAAACCTAAGAATAAAAAAACCTAAATAAAAAAAACTAACGTAAAATAAAATAAAATAAAACTAAACCTAAATAAACCTTAAAATAAAGTCTAAAAATAAATAAAATAAAAGCTAAACCCTAAACTAAAAAACCTAAACTTAAATTAAAATAAAATAAACTAAACTAAAATAAACTAAACCAAAATAAATAAAAAAAATAAACTAAAATAAACTAAACCAACTAAACCTAAACTAAATAAATTAAAATAAACTAAAATAAACCTAAACCTAAAGCTAAAAAATAAAACTTTAAAATGAATCTAAACTAAACCTAAAAAAAAACAAAATATAAACCTACACTATAAAAAATAAAATAAAACTAAGCCTAAAAAATAAAATAAAATAAAAAAACAAAAAAATAAACCTAAACCAAAAAAAAAAAAAATAAAAAATAAATAACTATAAAATAAATAAACCTAAAATAAATAAACTAAAATAAATAAAATAAAAACCTAAATAAAAATAAAAATAAAATGAACTCAAAGAAATAATAAGTAAAGTAAATAAACTTAAACCTACCGGTTTACTTAATTTTTAAAAAAATTCTAAAACCTAAATCCTAAACTAAAACTAACCCTAAACCCTAAACCATAAACCTACAACCCTAAAACTACAACCTTAAACCCTAAACCCTAAACCCTAAACCCTAAACCCTAAACCCTAAACTTAAATCCCTAAACTCAACCAAACCCTAAACCCAAACCTAAACCCTAAACTAAAAACCCTAAACCCCTAACTCCTAAATCCTAAATTAACTCTAAACTCTAAACCATAAACTAACCCTAAACACTAAGAATGAGCAAAACCTTGATGACAAGAACATCACCATCAACTAGGCTTCAGATCTAAATGGAGGCAAGGTGAGGTGGGTTATTATAATGGTGGTGGAGGGGATGAGGTGGGGATATGGAGGTGGTGGTGCAGTGGTGGTTATGGAGGAGGAGCGGAAACTTATAGCGTGGTGGTGGAGGGAGAATCGGGATATGATGGAGGATCTCACTAAAAAGAGGGGTGGTTGATCACTGGAAAGCGATGGTGATCCTCTAGCTTATGAAAGCTGTCTTTAGCGTAGAAATGGTTGTACTTATCTAGGATTTTGATTCACTCTATGGGTGCTCATTTTGATCTATGTCATCACTTGTGTCTTAGAAAACTTGGGGTGCTAATTGGTTGATGAAATCAAAAGAAATGTTGAATCTGAATTTGTTCTCTATTAAAAAAAAAACCTTAAACCCTAAACTAAAACATAAACTCTAAACAAACCCTAAACCCTAAACTCTAAACCCTAAAAATCTAACAACCTAAACCTAAACTAAATAAAACCTAAAAATAAAATAAATATAAATACCTAAACTAAAATAGAATAAAAAATTAAAATAAAATAAAAATATACTAAACCCTAAACCTAAACCTAAACTTAAAACTAAAAAGAAAATAAAATAAAAAAATTAAAATTAAAATAAAATAAAATAAATAAAACCTAACATAAACTAAAAATAAAAACCTAAATAAAAAATAAAACTAAAAATAAAATAAAAATAAACCTAAACTAAAATAAAATAACAACTAAATACAAACCTAAATCTAAAATAAACCTAAAATTAAAACCTAAAATAAAAAAATTAAACCTAAAATAAACTAAAAAAAAAAATAAAAAAATTAATTAAAAAATAAAATCAACCTAATCCTAAACTAAAATAAACTAAACAATAATAAATAAAACCTAAACCTAAACATAAAATAAAACTAAACCTAAAGTAAATAAAATAAAGTAAACTAAAAAAAATAATAAACCTAAACTAAAAATAAAACCAAATATTATACCTAAAATAAAACCTAAAAGTTAAACCTAAAAAATAAAATAAAAACCTAAACCTAAGCTTACAAATAAATAAAATAAAATCTAAACCTAAAAAATAAAATAAAAATAAAGCTCAACTAAAAATAAACCTAAACCTAAAAAATAGACTAAAATAAAAAATCTAAATTAAATTAAATAAATAAAATAATTAGAATAAACTAAATAAAAAAATAAACCTAAATAGAAATAAAAGTAAAATAAAAATCAAATAAATAAGAAATAAACTAAATAAACTTAAACCTACCCATAGAATTTTTTTAAAAAAACTAAACCCTAAATACTAAACCTAAAACCTTAAACCACAAACCCCAAACTATCCTTAAATAAAACCTAAACCTACAACCCCAAACCTACAACCTAAACCCTAAAGCAAACCTAAAACCCTAAACCCTAAACCCTAAACCTAAACCCTAAACTAAACCCTAAACCCTAACAAACCTAAAACTTAAACTAACCCTAAACCCTAAACTCTAACCATAAACCCAGAATGGGCTGACCATCCAATGCTGCTAGTGGTTGAGGCGAAGGTGGAAGGCGGTTATCCAATGGTGGTGGGGGATCTGGTATGGTGGATATGGAGGTGGTGGTGAGCGGTGGTGGTTATGGAAGTGAGAGAGGAGTGACAGAGGTTCTGCATGGTGGTGGTGGAGGATAGATCGAGGATATGATGGTGGTGTCATTTTGATGGTGCTCATTTGTTCTATTGGTGCTCATTTTAGGGTTTATGTCATCTTAGGAAACTTGGGGTGCTACTTGGATGATGAAATCAAAAAGAAGAAATGTTGAATCTGAATTTGTTCTTTGTTTAAAAAAAACCTTAAACCTAAAATAAACCCTAAACTACCCTAAACTCTAAACTTAAACCTAAAACCTAAACCTAAACCCTAAAACCTAAACCTAAACCCCAAACCCCAAACCCCAAACCCTAAACCCTAAAAAATAAAACACATGCATGCTCATTTTTTATTTATGTTGTAGCTTGTGTCTTAGAAAACTTGGTGTGTTACTTGGTTGATGAAATAAAAAAAAAAATTGAATCTAAATTTGTACTCTATTAAATAAAAAAAACCAAAACCTAAACCTAAACTAGAAAATCCAACCTAAAACCTAAACACTAAACCCTAAACCCTAAAATAAAAATAAAAAATAAATAAAAAAGAATAAATAACTAAAAAATAAAATAAAAATAAAAATAAAATAAATAAAATAAAACATAAACATTAAACTAAAAAAAAATAAATAAAATAAAAACTAAATATATAAACTAAATAAACTAAAATAAACCTAAATAAACCTAAACCTAAACCAAATAAATAAAATAAAACCCAAATATAAATAAAATAAAAACTAAAAATAAACTAAAATAAAACTAAATATAAATAAACATAAACCTAAACCTAAACCTAAAAAATAAACTAAAATAAGAAACTTAGACTAAAATAAATAAACCAAAAATAAATAAAAAAAAAAAATCTAATTAATAAAATAAATTAAATTATATTATAATAAATTAAATATAAACTAAATAAAGCCAACTAAACTAAATCCACCCTACCCTAAACCCTAAACCACAACTAACTAAAACTTAAAACCTAACTACCCACTTAAATAAACTAAAACCCCACTAACTGATCCCTAAACTAACACTAACTTCCTAAAAAACCCAGTTCTAACCTAAACCCTACCACTGAGCCACTATAAACCTAAACCCTAACCTCAACAGATCCTAAACCATATAATCACTAAAAATAAAGCTGATCATTGAGCCTTAAAACTAAACCTATCAAACTGAGCTAAACTGACCACACCTAACACTAAAACCCTACCCTAAACCATAAACCTCAACATGCCTACACTAAAATCTAAACCTAAAGTAAATAAAATATAGATAAAATAAATAAAATCCTAACCATATATATAAATAAAAAAAATAAAACTAAACTTAAACCTAAACCTACCTAAAATAAATGAAATTAAAAAAATAAAAACTAAAATAAAATAAATAAAACTAAAACTAAAGTAAAAATAAAATAAAATTATGAATAATAAAATAAAATAAAACTAAACATAAAATAAAATAAATAAACTTAAAATAAAATAAATAAAACTAAATAAAAACTTAAACCTAAAATAAAATATAAAAATAAAACCTAAAAGTAAATAAAAAAAATAAACCCAACTCAAAACTAAAAAAAAAAACTTAACCAAAAATAAAAATAAAATAAACAAAATAATAAACTTACAAACTAAAATAAAATTAAACTAAAATATAAAGAAAAACATAAAATTTAAAATAAACTAAACCTAAACCCTAAAATAAATAAAATAAAATAAACTAAAAATAAAAAAACTAAAAATAAAACCTAAAAGTAAACCTAAATAAAACCTAACCTACCCTAAACTCTAAACCTAAAAAAGCTAAAACCTAAATAAACTAAATAAACCTAAATATAAAATAAATAAAAACCTAAATAAAAAATAAAATAAAAAAAAATAAAATAAATAAAACATAACTAAAACTTAAACCTTAACCTAAACCTAAAAAGAAAATAAAATAAAAAATAAAAACTAAACTAAAATAAAATAAATAATAACATAAACTAAACTAAAAAAAATAGAAAACCTTAATAAAATAAAAATTAAACCTAAAACTAAAAAAAATTAACCTAAATTAAAATAAAATAAAAACATAAACATAAAAAATAAAATTGAAAATAAAACCTGAAAAAAATAAAAAATAAAACCTAAGCCCAAAACTAAAAAAAACAAAACTAAAATAAAATAAAATAAACCTACACCTAAACTAAATAATCTAAACTAAATAAATGCTTACCACTAAATGTAAATAAACTAATAACCTAAAAATAAACCTAAATATAATAAAATAAACTAAAAAAAAAATCCAACACTAAAAATATTAAAATAAATTAAAACCTAAAGAAATAAAGAAAATAAAATAAAACCTAAACCTAAAAAAATAAAATAAAAATAAAACTCAACTAAAAATAAACCTAAACCTAAAACTAAACCTAAAAAATTAAAAAAAAAAAAACCTAAACTAAAATAAAATAAAGATAAATAAGCTAAATTAAATAAAATAAAATTAACATAATTAAAAAATAAATAAATATGACTAAAATAAATTAAAATAAACTAATAAACCTAAAACTAAATTTTCTTAATTGAAAACACTAAACCCAAAATCCTAAACCCTAAACTAAACCTAACTAAACCCTAAAAAAAACAAACCTGGACCCTAAAAATTCTAAACCCTAAACCCTAAAAGCATAAACCATAAAATCTAAACCCTTGTCAGAAACCACACTAAACCTTAAACATTAAACCCTAATCCCTAACCCTAAACCCTAAACCCTAAAACCTAAACCTAAGCCTAAAGTAACTAAATAAATGAAACAATAAACCTAAACCCTAAAACCTAATAATCCTAAACCTAAACATAAACCCTAAAAATAATAAGAACCTTGACGGAAGGAAAATTACTATTAACCAGGCTTAGTCTAGATCTGGCAGTGGAGGCAAAGGAGGAGGCGATAGTTATCGTAGTGGTGGTGGGGGATCTGGAGGTGGTGGTCAGAGCAGTGATGTTTGTGGTGGTGGGAGGAGCGACAGAGGTTACAACTATGGTGCTGGCAGAGGAAGAGATTAAGGATATAGTGGTGGATCCACCTACCGAGGTTGGGATGATTGATGGGGCTGAGAAAGCGAAGAGCGGTCAATCCAATCACGCTTATGGAAATGTGTCTTTCTGAGTAGAGGCAGTTCTAGTTATCTAGGGTTTTGTTTTGCTCTATGCATGCTCATTTTTTACATGTATATGTCTTAGAAAACTTGGTGTGTTACTTGGTTGGTTAAATTGAAAAGAAGAAATGTTGAATTTGTTCTCTGTTAAAAAACCAAAACTCCAAACCCTAAACTAAAACCAACCCTTGACCTAAAACCTAAACCCTAGACCACAAACCCTAAAATAAACCCTAAACCAAAACCTAAACATAAACTACAAACCCTAAAACCTAAACCTAAACCCTAACTTAAACCCTCACTAACAAACCTTAACCAAAAAAGCTAAAAACTAAACCCAAACTAAATAAAACCTAAAAAAGAAAATAAATAAAAAAACTAAACTAAAATAAACTAAAATAAAATAGTAAAATCATAACCTAAACTTAGACCTAAAAAATAAAAAATAAAACTAAACTAAAATAAAATTAATAAAAACCTAAACTAAACTAAAAAAATAAAAAACTTAAAAAAAATAAAAATAAAACATAAAATAAAAATAAAATAATCCTAAAATAAAATAAAATAAAAACTAAATAAAACTTAAACCTAAAGAATAAACCTAAAAATAAAACTTAAGAATAAATAAATAATAAAATCTAAACCCTAAGCTAAAGAAAAACCTAATCCTAAAATAAAAATAAAATAAACCTAAACCTAAACTAAAATAAACTAAACTAATATAAATAAAACCTAAACCTAAACCTAAACCCTAAATAAAATAAAATAAACTAAAAATAAACATAAACCTAAACTAAAAAATAAAACCTAAAATTAAACCTAAAATAAAAATCTAAATTCAAAACCTAAAAAAGAAATAAAACAGCTAAAAATAAAATAAAACCTAAACCTAAAATAAAATAAAAAAATTAAAATAAACTAAAACATAAACCTAAACCTAAAAAATAAACTAAAATTAAATAAATAAAATAAAATAAATAAGTAAAACAACAACAACAACAACAACAACAACAATAAGCCATTATCCCACTAACTGAGATCGGCTTTTGAATCCTTTATCTCCATTATTGTCCTAATAACATCAATTCTATTCAATTCAAGTATACTAAGTTCATTTTTATACATCTTAACCATGTCTTTTAGGCCTACCTCTACCTTTCTTAACATAAGGCAATTCTAATGCATCTACTCTCTTAATCGGATTGGACTAGGCTTTATGTGGCCAAACCATCTAAGGCGACTCTCTCAAATTTTATCTACCACTAGAGCTACTCCAACTTTTTCCCAAAAATAAACATTTCACTTTTATCTCAAAGACTAAACCCACTTATCCACCTAAGCATCCTCATCTCTGCAACACTAAACTTAGTCTCATGCTTCTCTTTTATTAGCCAACATTCTACACCATAAATCATTGTAGCTCTCACCACCATTTTATAAAATTTTCCCTTAACTTCAAGTGGTACCTTTCTATCACACAACAAGCTAGATGCATTCCTAGAACATTCACATTTTACATTTTAATGACTTGTTCACCTAATGTCACAACACTATCACTATAACTTCTAGAACTAAAATTACACACCAAAAATAAAATAAACTAGATAAAAATAAAAATAAAACCTAAATAAAAAAATAAACTAAAATCAATAAAAAATAAACTAAATAAACCTAAACCTATTTAACTTAAAAAAAATTAAAGAAAACTAACCCTAAATCCTAAACCTCTAAAAACTGCCACAAACCCTAAACCATAAAACCCTAAACCCTAAACCCTAAAACCCTAAACCTAAACCCTAAACCCTAAATACCCTAACCTAAACCCTAAATCCTAAAAACCTGTAAACCCTAAACCACTAAACCCTAAATCAAACCTTAAACACAAAATAAACAGAAAACCTAAAATTGAAACCTAAACCAAATAAAACCTAAAAAATAAAATAAATTTAAAACCTAAACCAAAGTAAAATAAAATAAAATAAAATAAAACTTAAACTATAATAAAATAAACCAAAATATAAAATAAAATAAAATAAAATAATAACTAATAAAATAAATAAATAAAACCTAAATAAATAAAACCTAAATATAAAAACCTAAATAAAATCAAAATAAACATAAAATAAGAATCAAATAAACCTAAATAAAATAAAATAAAATAAAATAAACCTAAATAAAACCAAACCTAAAATAAAACCTAAAATAAAACCTAAAAATAAATAAAAAAAAACCTAAACCTAAATTAAAAACATAAACTAAAATAAAGATAAAATAAACCTAAACCTAATCTAAAATAAACTAAACTAAAATAAATCAAACCTAAACCTAAACTTAAAATAAACTAAACCTAAACCCTAGATTAAATAAAATAAAATAAACAAAAATAAACCTAAACTTAATCTAAAAAATAAAACATAAAAATAATCCTAAAATAAAAACCTAAAATGTAAACCTAAAAAAATAAAATAAAAACCTAAACTTAAACATAAAAATAAAAAACAAAACCTAAACCTAAAAAATAAAATAAAAATAAAACTAAAGTAAAAAAAATAAACAAACCTAAACTTAAACTTATAAAATAAATTAAAATAAAAGACCTAATCTAAAATATATAAACCTAAAAGGAATAACCTAAACAAAATAAAAATAAAAAATAAACCTAAATAAAAATAAAAAATAAAATAGAGTAAAATGAATAAAAAATAAGATAAATAAACCTAAACCTACCGGTTCACTTAATTTTAAAAAAAATTGTAAACCCTAAAATTTAAATCCTAAACCATAAAGCATAAAACTAACCGTAAACCCTAAACCATAAACCCTAAAAATTCTAAAGCCTGAACCCAAAACCCTAAACCCTAAATTATAAACCCTAAAAACCTAAAAACCTAAACCTAAAGTAAATAAAACCTAAAAATAAAATAAATAAAAAAATATAATAAAATAGAAACCTAAACTAAAACTAAAAAAAAAATTATGTTAATAATTAAAACCTAAATAAAATAAAAACTAAACGTAAAAAAAATAAAATAAAATAAGAACTAAATAAAAACCTAAAATGAAAAATAAACCTAAAAATAAAACCTAAAAACAAATCAAATATAAAACACAAACACCAGACTAAAAATAAAAACTTAACCTAAAATAAAAATAAAATAAACAAAATAAATTAAACCTAAACCTAAACTAAAATAAACTAAACTAAAATAAATAAAACCTAAACCTAGACCTAAAATAAACTAAACCTAAACCCTATACTAAATAAAATAAAATGAAATGAAAACAAACCAAAACATATACTAAAAATAAACCCTAAAAAATAAACCTAAAATAAAAACCTAAAACCTAAAACCTAAACCCTAAATGCTAAAAGGTTAAAAACCTAAACCTAAACTAAATGAAACCTAAAAATAATATAAAAAAAAATCTAAACCAAAATAAAATAAACAATAAAATAAAATATAATAAAAACATAAACTAAATCTTAAACCTAAACCTAAAAAGAAAATAAAATAAAAAATATTATCTAAACTAAAATAAAAAAAAAATAAAAACCTAAACTAAA
Organism: Cymbidium sinense; assembly: GCA_021442155.1. Lineage (NCBI taxonomy): Eukaryota > Viridiplantae > Streptophyta > Magnoliopsida > Asparagales > Orchidaceae > Cymbidium > Cymbidium sinense. Next base: position 141,772,174 of record CM038224.1, on the reverse strand, counting down.
AAAAAAAAATTAAAACCTAAATAAAATAAAAACTAAACATAAAATAAAATAAAATAAACCTAAAATAAAATAAAATAAACATTAAATAAAACCTAAACCTAACAAATAAACCTAAAATAAATAATAAATAAAACCTAGACTTAAACTAAGAAAAAACCCTAAACCTAAAATAAAAATAAAATAAACAACCTAAGCTAAAGAAATAAATAAAACCTAAACTTAAAATAAACTAATACTAAACCTAAACCTAAACTAAATAAAATAAAATAAACTAAAATGAACCTAAACCTAAACTAAAAAATAATACCTAAAAATAAACCTAAAATAAAAACCTAAAACTTAAACCTAAAAAAATAAAATAAAAACCTAAACCTAAACCTACAAATAAAAAATAAAAACTAAACATAAAAGATAAAATAAAAATAAAACTAAACTAAAAAATAAATCTAAACCTAAATCTAAACATAAAAATTAAACTAAAATAATTAAATATAAAATAAATAAATTAAACTAAATAAAAATTATAATAACCCTAAATAAACATAAAATAAACTAAAATAAATAAAAAAATAAAATAAACCTAAAGCTACAAATTTACTTAATTTAAAAAAAGTAAAATAAAAACAATAAAAAACTTAAACCCACAACTACAACCTAAATCCTAACCGTAAAACCATAAAAAATCTAAAACCTAAACTAAAAGAAAACCTAAAAATAAAAAAATAAAAAAAACCTAAACATAAACATAAAAAATAAAATAAAGATAAAAAAAAACTAAATCCTAAAACCTAATAAAACCTAAATCTAAACCTAAAATAAAATAAAATAAAAAATTAAAACAAAATAAAATAAATAAAATAAAATCCTAAACTAAGATAAAAAAATAAACCTAAAAAATAAAACCTAAATTAAAATAAAACTAAACGTATATAAAATAAAATGAACCAAAAAATAAATAAAATAAAACTAAATAAAAACCTAAACCTAAAATAAACTTAAACCTAAAAAAAATAAACTAACCTAAAATAAATAAAACTAAACCTAAACTTAAAATAAACTAATCCTAAATCCTAAACAAATAAAATAAATTAAATTAAAAATAAACTTAAAATAAAAACCTAAAACCTAAAACCTAAACCCTAAAAAGTTAAAAACCTAAACCTAAACTAAATGAAACTTGATAAATAAAAATACCTAAAACAAAATAAAATAAAATAAAAACCTTACTAAAACTATAACCTAAACATAAACTTAAAAAGAAAATATAATAAAAATAATAACTAAACTAAAACAAAATAAATAAAAACCTAAACTAAACAAAAATAATGAAAAACCTAAATAAAATAAAACTAAACCTACAATAAACTAAAATAAACCTAAATAAATAAATAAACACTAAACAAAAACCTAAACCTAAAAATAAACCTAAAATAAATAAAAAATAAAATGACTAATCTTAAAACCTAAACCAAAAAATAAAATAAAATAAAACCTTAAAATAAACTAAACTAAAATAAACAAAACCTAAACTTAAAACTAAAATAAATTAAACCTAAACCTAAACCTAAAAATATAATAAATAAATAAAACCTAAACATAAATAAAATAAAAAATAAATTAAGATAAAAAAACTAAACTAAAACCTAAACCTAAACCTAAAAAATAAAATAAAATAAAAAATTAAAACCTAAAATAAAATAAAGTAAATAAAAACCTAAACTAAGAGAAAATAATAAAATAATCCTAAAATAAATAAAATAAAAATTAAATAAAAACTTAAACCTAAAATAAACTTAAACCTAAACTAAAATAAACTAACCTAAAATAAATAAAACCTAAACCTAAACTTAAAATAAAGTAAACCTAAACCCTTAACCAAATAAAATATAATAAACTTAAAATAAACCTAAAATAAAAACCTAAAACCTAAACCATAAACCCTAAAAGCTAAAAACCTAAAAAAACTGATGATAAATAAAAAAAAAAACCAAAATAAATTAAACCTAACTAAAACTATAGCTTAAACCAAAAGAAAATATAAAATATTAACTAAACTAAAATAAAATAAATAAAAACCTAAACTAATCCCAAAAATGAAAAACCTAAATAAAATAAAAAGTAAACCTACAATAAAACTAAAATGAACCTAAAATAAAATAAATAAATGCTAAACAAAAAAAAACCTACCTAAAAATAAATAAAAAATAAACCTCTCCCTAAAACTAAAAAAAACCTAAACCTAAACCTAAACTAAAATAAGCTAAACTAAAATAAACAAAAGCTAAACCTAAAAATAAAATAAAATAAACTACAAATGAACCTAAACCTAAATTAAAAAATAATAGCTAAAAATAAACCTAAAACCTAAAAAAAATAATGTATATATGTAATATATATAATATAAGTATATATTAATAGATATATGTATATAATAATATATAATAATAATATAATATATATACTAATAATAATATATATAACCTAACCTAAAATTAATACCCATAAATAAAAAAAAACTACTAAAAATAAACATAAACCTAAACCTTAACCAAATAAATAAAATAAACCTAACTAAATTCATAAAGACTAAGTAAATAAAGAATAAACCTAAAAATTAAATAAATAAACTAAATACTAAATAAATTAAATAAACCTCTACTGGTTTGCTTGGTTTAAAAACACTAAACCCTAAATCCAAACCATAAACACCCTAAACCCTAAACACTATCTGAAAACTAAACTACACACCTAATCAAAAAATAAAATAAAGAAAATAAACCCTAAATCTAAAATAACCCACCTAAACTCTAACCCAAGCCTTAAGCCCTAAACCCTACCCAAACCCTAAACCCTAAAAGAAACCTACCCTAAACCTCAAACCACTAAATTAATGTGACCCTAAATTATAAAATCCTAAATCTAAACTAAATAAACCTAAATAAATAAAATTACAGGCCTAAATTAAACATCAACCTACTAAAAAAATAAAATAAAAAATAAAACTAAACTAAAATAAAATAAATAAAGCATAAACTAAAAAATTAAAATAAACCTAAATATAAAATACCTAAATTTAATAAAACCTAAACATAAAATAAAAATAAACAAAACCAATTATTATATAAAATAAAAATTTAAACCAAAAAATAAACTTAAAATAAGCAAAAAATAAGATTTAAACCTTCAACTAAAAAAAAACTTGACCCAAAATAAATAAAATAAAATAAAATAAACATAAACCTAAACTAAAATAAACTAAATTGAAATAAATAAAACCTAAACCTAAACCCAAAATGAACTAAACCTAAACCCTAAACTAAATAAATAAATTAAATTAAAAATAAACCTAAACCTAAACTAAAAAATAAAACCTAAAAATAAACCAAAATAAAATGAAAACCTAAAGATAAAATAAAACCTAAAACTAAACCTAAAATAAATTAAAAAAAACTAAACTAAAAAAACATAAATTTAAAATAAATCTAAAATAAACTAAAATAAAATAACTGAAATAAATAAAAAATAAAATAAATTAAACTAAATAAAATTAAATAAATAATAAACTAAATAAAAAATAAACCTAATAAACTAAATACACATAAATAGGTTAATATTTTTTTTCTAAAAAAACATAAACCCTATTAACCCTAAACCTTAAAACCCAAACCCACAAACACTAAACCCTAAACTAACTAAAAAAATAACCTAAAACTAACCCTAAACCCTAACCTAAACCCCAAAATAAACCAAAAATAAAACTAAACTAAATAAATAAAATAAAATAAACTAAAATAAACCTAAAACTAAAAATAAAACCTAAAGTTAACATAAAATAAAACCTAAAACCTAAACTTAAAAATAAAATAAATACATAAACCTAAACATAAAAAAAAACCTAAACCTAAAAAATAAACTAAAAAATAAAACTAAAAAAAATAAAATAATCTAAAATAAAAATAAAAATAAAATAAAACCTAAAAATAATTAAACTAAATTAAATAAAATAAAACCTAAATAAAATAAAAGTAAAATAAAATAAATAAATAAAACATAAACTAAATAAATAGAAGATTTACTTAATTTTAAAAAATTAAAATTAAATTAAAAAAACACAAACTATGAACCCTAAAACTAAAAAACACTAAACCCTACTAAGCCCTAAACCCTAAACCCTAAGACTAAACCCACAAACCCTCGATAAACCCCAAAAACCCTAAACCTTAAATCTTAAAACCCAAAATCTAAAACTAAAAAGAATAAAAATTAAACCAAATATAATAACAAAGATAAAATAAAATAAAAAAACTAAACTAAAACCAAAAATACAAATAAAACAATAATTAAAAAAATAATTAAAATAAAATAAATAAATAAAAACAAAATAAACCTAAAATTAAAACCTAAATAAAATAAAACCAAATAAAATAAAATAAAATAAACAAAATAAAATAAAATAAAATGAAAACAAAACCTAAAAAATGATATACATAAAATAAATAAAAAATAAAATCAAAGCCTAAACTAAAAAAAAACCTAAACCTAAAATAAATAAAATAAAATAGCTAAACTAAAATAAACTAGATTAAAATAAATAAAACCTAAACCTAAACCTTAAATAAACTAAACCTAAACCCTAAACTAAATTCAATAAAATAAATTAAAAATAAAACTAAACCTAAAATAAAATAAACCTAAAAAAAAACCTAAACCTAAACCCAAAATAAAATAAATAAACCTTAAAAAAAAAATTAAACCCTAAACCTAATAAAAATAAAACCTACTTAAAATATTTAAACTAAAACTAAACTAAAATAAATAAACAAAATAAATAGACTAAACTAAATAAAATAAAAATAAACCTAAATAAAAATATAATACTAAATAAAATAATACTAAAATTTACATAATTTAAAAAATCTTAAGCCCTGGACACTAAATCCTCCTAAACCCTAATTCTAAAACCTAAAAATTAACCCTAAGCTAAAACACTGAAATTAAAATCTAGTAATAAATCTACTACTTCCTTTAATTGCTACCACTAGCCAAACAAAACTAAACTAACTAAATAAACTAAAGATTAAACTAATTAATCTTACTAAAATTAAAACCTAGGCCAAGAAAACTAAACTACCAATATAAATCTCAAAAACTAATTCTATTATTAAACCTTATAATGATTAATGACTACAAAAAGCCCCCCCACACTAAACCTAACCTACCCTAAACTAAAACTAATAAGACTAATAAAACTAAAATAAGATAAACACAAAAACCTAACTAATAAACTAAAAAATAATAGCCCCTCCTAAAAACTAATAAAAAAACTAAATAAATAATAAAACCTAAATTAAAATTAATAAAAAGTTTAATCCTAACTAATAAAAGATAAAATAAACCCTAATAGCAAAATCAAAAAAACTAATAAATCTCTCACCTTCCCTAAAAAAAAACTTAAACTGATAACTAAAACTAAACTAAAACATAAAACACTAATAAATAATAAATACCTAAAAACAAAACTAAAAAAAACCTAAATCCTAAATCTAAAAACTATCTAAAACTAATAATTAAATGACCTAAACCCAAACCCATCCAGGTGGCCCTTCAGTCCCAAGCTTTGGCAATTCTTGAATCCCTTTTCTTTTCATTCTCTTTCTCGGTGTTTCAGGTTGGTTTTCCAAAAATTTCTTCTAGTTTGGATTCCGATCTTCTGCCTTAGGCGATCCTTGTTTGGTTCTTAAGTGGAGCCATTTTCCTGTTGGCTTAATGAGCCTCATGTTCAATCCGATCAATTTTGATGATAACAAATGAATGCTTGGATGTTCTAATGAATGTTTTTATGTGTTTGATATATCAATTGCTAATTACATATCCAATACATCTCATATATTTGAGGAAATTGGAAGTAGAAGAATGGAAGATAGATCAAAATGGATAATGTTAAGCTCAATATATGATATTTTAGGTTATATGCATTTATAACTATCTTAGAAATTCATATGAGTTCATTGGCATGAATCAATTTGCTTACAAATTAACATATTATTTTAATGAGGTTAATTTATATAAATCTCTATTTAATTAATATTTAATTATGTGTTTCATACATAGCATTTGAATTATCAAAATAATAATTGATAATAAATTATTATTATTAAGTGTAATTATTTTATTTACTTAATATAATTAAATATTTTAATTTAATTTGATGGTTATATGATAACTAACATTTGTATGATTATATATAAATTATATCATAATATTTAAATATCATATTTCAAAATAAACAAAAATATGCATAATTTTGTATTTTAGCCAAAGTCATTTTATAATCAAGGCATTTATATCTGATTTCATCTCCAACGAATTACTTGGATTTTTTCCTTTAATTTGATAGGTTACATGACCCACCTTTAATTAAAATTGAATTTACTATGACTTTTCAAATATCAGCTGATTTTAATAATGAATGCATGCAACGTGCTTTGAATATATTAAGAGCCATATTTGATTATTTTTCACTTGCCCATGTGAATAGCCAAATTTTGGCTGCTTGAATTTAATATTTATTTAATATAAATTAAATTTTTATTGAATATTAAATTATTAGATAATAACATGATGTTAGAATAATATGTTATTTTGAAATAATTTAAAATGACCTTCTTGCCTATAAATAGCCCCCATTCTCTTCAAGAAAGCATTCCTCATTAAAATTCAAAAACCCTCTAGTAAATCTAAGAGAAAATTTCTTAGATTTTCCTTCCAAGTGTTCTCCAAATATTGCAAGATCAAATCCTTGGTGTGGAAGCTTCAACATCTTCAACTAAGCAAGCTTTCTCAAATTACTTGAGTTTGTTTTCTTGATATTAATCCTTTTTAAGTTGTTCATGCTATTTTCACCATCTATTTATTCTTTCTAATTTATACTTTTTGGTGGATTTGTCTTTGGACATTATTTTTCACATCAAAGTTTCTCAATCATTTTTTTTGAGAAAACTTTGATAGTTTGTAAGATCTATTTCAACTTGTTGAAATTTTTAACTTCTACAAATTCCATTTGGTTTCTTGAAATATTTCTTCATTAGTCTTATTTTGAAATATCATTTATTCTTAAATATATTTTAGAAGTATATTTTAAGCATTTTAAATTAATTTATTGTGCTGAAATTAATTTCATATTTGCTAGATATCTTTTTTTTAAAATTAAAAGCTTACTAGCCTACTTAGATCTATCATGTACTAATTTTATTTAAGTATATTGTGATCATTTGCATTAATTGAAAGCATCTTTTTGGTTAAAATATAATAAATTATTACTTGCTGAAATTTATTTTATTGTGCAAAAGACTATTGTAAATTTATTTTGAAATCATTTTTATATTAGTCTCCAAATTGTAATAACATAAACATCATAGTAAGATCACTTTAAGATATTTTTTTAATATTTGCTATCAATATTAACTGAGCATTTTATCTTGCCAAAAGTTTTAAGTTGTAAGTGATCTTTTATAAGTTGTGAGATCATTTTTTGAATTGGATAGCTTGGTATATTTATGAGAGATTTATTTTATAAAAATTTATTATTTTGTATTTTTCTTTTTGTGCTATAAAAAATAAAACCTAAAAATAAACCTAAAATGAAAACTTAAAACATAAACCTAAAAAAATAAAATAAAATCATAAACTTAAACCTAAAAATAAAAAATAAAACCTAATCCTAAAAAATAAACCTAAACCTAAATTCAAAAATAAACTAAAATAAAAAACATAAAATAAAATAAATAAACATAAAATAAATAAACTAAACTAAATAAAAATAAAAAATAAACCTAAGAAAAAAATAAAAAATAAAGTAAACTAAAATAAATAAAAAAATAAACTAAATATACTAAATAAACCTAAACTTACGGGTTTACTTTATTTACTTTTAAAAAAAAAACCTTAAACCCTAAACCCTAAACCCTAAATGTACAACCTTAAACCTACAACCTAACCCTAAACCCTAAACCCTAAACCCTAAACCACAAACCTTAACTATAAACCCTAAACCTTAAACCATAAACCTTAAACCTAAACTTAAAGTAACTAAATAAACTAAAAAAATAAACTTAAACCCTAAAATTTAATAAACCTAAACACTAAGAATAAGTAGAACCTTAATAGCAAGAACATCATCGTCAACCAGGCTTAGTCTAAATTTGGCTAGTGGATATGGAGGTGGTGGTCGGAGCAGTGGTGGTTAAGGAGGCCGGAGGAGCAACAGAGGTTACAACTGTAGATGGAGAGATTAGGGATATTATGGTGGATTCTACTACTAAAGAGGCTGGGGAGGTTATGATGAGAACCAAAGAAACTAAAGAACTGTTGATCAAATATGATGCTTATGAAACTGTATCTTTACAGTAGAGATGGTTCTTGATATATAGTGTTTTTGATTTGCTCTATGCGTTCTCATTTTTTATCTATGTCTCCACTTGTGTCGTAGAAAACTTAGTGTATTTCTTGGTTTATGAAATCAAAAAGAAGAAATGTTGAATCTAAATTTGATCTCTATTATAAAAAAACTAAAAACCCAAAACCCTAAACTAAAACTTGAACCCTAAACTAAAAACCTAAACCCTAAAACCCTAAACCCTAAACCCTAAACCCTAAACCCTAAACTTTAAACCATAACCCTAACTCTAAACTAGAAAACCTAAACCCTAAGCACTAAAACCCTAAACCCTAAGCTTAAACTAACCCTGAACCCTAAACTCTAAAACCTAAAATCCCTAAACTTAAAAGCCTAAACTCTAAAGCATAAACACTAAACTAACCCTAAACTCTAAACCCTAAAAAACCTAAACCCTAAAGCAAACTGACTAAATCCTAATCCTTAATAACTCTAACTAACCCCTAACTACCTTAACCTAACCCCAACTAACCCCCAACCCTAACCCCACAACCCTTCTCTAAAGCACTATCTTCTCTCAGGCAATTTTTGCATCCTTTTGGTGGCGCATCCCTGTCAGGGAATCTCTATGATTTCGACTTTAGTTTTAATTGAATTTAAAGGCTTAAACTCCATCTAGCTAATTATGTGATGCTTCATCCTTAATCATGGATGTGGTGAGTTTGATTGATTGATATACTTCTTTTTGGATGCTTCTTCTGACATCGATATTTTTGGGATCGACAGCCCAAATGCTACAAATTATACTAAATGATTTAAGGAAGTGCTCTCTGGTAAGGCTTCTCACCCTGTTGAGTTGCTAAATCTCATTTCAACTTCTTTTCATGGTTTGCCGGCCATTATGTGCTCTGATGTGGATGTTGAACTGTTGGTGAAACTGTTTGAATTCTCTCTTGTCAAAACTTTGCTTTATGTCATCCAAATTTGGATAAAATCTGCACTTTTTATTGTCATTTAATCTTACTCTTAGCATATTCTGATTCAACTTTCTAACGATCTGGATTATTCAAGTATTTTTTATGCATCATTCTTACTTCATCTTTAATTGTCAAATGCTTAAAGTGGTCACCCTTTTGACATTAAGGAAGAATCTCTATTATCCTTGTGTGGTTATATCTTCCTAATATGCCCATTCATTTTGTTACACATCAAGTTTTCTTTGTTGGGGCTCATTTTGGTCGACCTTTTGCAACTCAAGCGACAGCGGCGATCGCCCTTCTATAGCTCTGATCCTTGTGGAACTAGACATAACTAAAAAATATCCTAAGGAAGTTTGTATTGGCTCTAAAAAATACTGGTATTAATAAAAGGTTGAATTGGAGAATCTTTTGATTTTTTTTCTAACTATAAAATTCATGGCCATGAAAATTTTGTTTGCTTGTTCTCCATCCTCATTTAAAAAAGACAAATCGACCAAAAGAAAATCTTGTTCCTAGTCATAAGCCAATCCCTACATATGTTTAAAAATTAGCCACAGATCCTAAGAATGGTATGAATGCTGGTATTGAGGTTGATTCATTAAATATCAGGGCCAATCTTGTTGAACTAGTTTTGGATCCTACTGTTGCTATTGCTTTAGATGATTTTCAGAATGGGAAGGATGATTTACCTCTTACCTCTTCTTTAAATTTGAAAATTTCTAATGTGGAGAATAATAAATTTTCATGGTTATTGGATGATGATTCTATTTCTTCTAATTCTATCCCTACTTCTATGCAGGCTTTGATTGATGAAAATTAAGTTTTTAATGAGCATTTAAATGATGTCGAGCAGGCTAAAAATATATCTGATCCGAATTTAACTGTCTATGCTTTTAATGGTTCTAAATCATCACCATCTCTCATTTCTAATCTTGATATTCATGTTAATCCTACTTTTTAACTTAATTTGGATTTGGAAGAGGGTGAACTCCCCTCTAAAAACTTGGACAAGTCTCCTAAATTGGTGACCAATGTTTCTAAATCTTACTTGAATGATGACTCTAAGGGAAAGAAATGATTTTTAAACTTATCATGCCAAAAATAAAAAAGTGTTAAATATTACCCTTACAAACTGTCTAAAAACACTAGATCTGCTACACCCTCTCACTCCTCTCTTAATTAACCTTTTATTTCCCCTTTTTACTTTTAATATGTTTAATATTTTTGTTGGCAACGTTAGAGGGATTGGTACCCTCTCTATTCACAATTGTATTAGAAATCTTTGTCGCATTCATAATATTTCTTTACTCATTATTTTAGAACCTCTTATTCATGCTACTCATGGCTGTTACAAAGCTATTGATATTTCTTTAAGCAAAGGCCTTTTTAATATTTAGATTAAAGTTGATGCTCTTCTTTTACTTGATATGCTCAATAATAATAATATGGGAAATGCTGACTTATTTTATCTTCTTAATCACACTAAAAAGCTTCTTAATCAAGTTTGCTACAAAATTTCTCACATTCTTTGTGAAGGTAATGCTTGTGTTGATTTCCTAGCTAATTTGGAGGAATTAAATAAGCTCTTTATTTGATAACCATAGCCTACCTAAGCATGCATTGTCTAGTCAATCTAGATAACAGGCCTTAAATTAGTTTTTAACCTTCTACTCTTTCATTGATCTTTAGCTATGGCGGTTTTAATCAATCTATTTTTTTGTTGTTGTTTTTTTGTGCTCCCCTCACTAGGAAGTGATTTTTGCTGAGTTTATTTTTATACTTAAACGCCCTTCCTCTTTACTACATTCTATACTTGCCTGACCTTTTTTTGGGTCTTAGTGGTGCGGGTTTTGATTGATTTCCCTATCCTCCGAGCCTAGTGGTTTTCTTTTTGTGGATCATGCTTTGTGTCTCCAATTGGGTTGTGGTTGTGCCAGATTTTGGCCTACCCCTTTAACCAATGAATGTTGAGTTTGCCTCTAGTTTTGGCTAGTTGTTGACTTTTTCAAATTAGATTTGTGGATGCTATGGTTGGTTTTGCTGGTTGCTGCTATTTGTTTCTTTCATCTTGTGGCTATTTTGGGTGGTTATGTTTTAATGGATGTTGTTGGCCTCTTGTAGTTTGGTTTAATTTTAGGATTTTTTGGTGGTTGGTGCTCTCCTTTCCTAGTTTGGCTTGGAGGTTTCTGCTGGTTGGTTCCATGGTGGAGTTAGCTATTATGTGGTTGTGTCTCCCATTTTCTCTTTGTAGTGACCATTTGCTCTTTGGGATTTGGAAGGGGTTTTGTTTTCCTCTAGCCTTGTTCTTTTCCTTACAATTTTGCTGCTTATGGTTGGGTTGTCCTCCATGGCCTTTTCTAGTTTGGTTGGTGACTACATTTTTCATTTCATAGTTATTTTGGAGATCTCTAGGTGGGTTGTGGCTTTGTTTGCTGTTGTTCTTTTCCCTCTTTTTAGGCTCTATATTGGCTCTATTTGCTGGTTGGTTTTGTTGGCTGACTGGGCTAGTTGGCTATTTTTGCTGGCTGGGTTAATTGGCTGTGTTTGATGGTTCATTTAGGTGCTTTTGGTTGGGATTTTGGTCTACTCCTAAGTTGGTTATCCTCTCTTGTGCAATTGTTTTTCCTTTATTTTTGCTTCCCAATTTGGGTGTCAGTTTTCTATTTTGACTTCTCTTGCGCTCATCTATTGGTACTTTGGGTGGGTGGTTTTATTATTTATTTTGTTTGGACAATATGAGCTCTTGTGATTTTTTTGGTATTATTTTAGGACATGTTGTTGGCGTTTGGCTACTTTAGGGGTTTTCTGTGGCTGTTGTCTTGCCTTGGATGCTTATCTCATGGCTTGATTTTTTGGGGTTTATGTTGGCTATTGGTATTGACTCGCTTTGGTTTAGTTGGCTCTCCTTATTTTCTAATATTTTCCTATTGCTTGATGATGGTGGATTTTCTTTCCTTTTGGCTGCCTTGGTGGTGATTTTGATTGAAATTTTTGGATGACCTCTTAGTCTCGCTATATTATGGCTTTCCTCTCTCTAGTGCTATTTATCTTCTACTATTTTGTGATCTGTGTGGAGGTTTTGCCCTTAGATTTGGATTGCTAGTGCTCTAGAGATAGTTGTGGGTTATTCTCAACCACTGACCTTGTTGTACCTTCTGGCATGCTGGGTTTATGTGTTTGTTTTGTTGTGGGTTTTGGTTGGTGGGTTAGGTGTTGGCTGGCTACTAGCTCGTTATTTTTCTCTATTTTTTTGGGGCAGGAATTGGATCACTATGGATTGTTTTGCCTTGGATGGTTGCTTATATCATGTTTGTTGGCTATGATGGCCTTGATGTTTCCCGATATCTTCTCTCTGGTTGGTAGCATGCATATGACTCTAACCCTTCTCATGAAGTTTGGATGCTCATATGTATTGTTGCCCCTTGAGATGATCTTAACTGAGCCCAAGCCTTCTCTTTCTCAACTCTTTCTAAATTGTTTAATTTATCATTCTTCCTTGAGCTATGACCATTGCCTTTCTAGTGTTTCACATATTTCTTTTGTAGGTTGGAACTTCAGATGGAATGATCTCTTCATTAACTCAAGAACTGTTGATGTGGAGCTTGCTTATCTTGCCTTCTCAAAGGGATCATGAGCTATTGCTAACTATTCCTTTTACTATTTTCTTAAGTTTTATTAATCATTTTTGTCTTTTGTCATTTACTTTTATGCTATTACTTTTGCTCTTTTATTTTTTTTTCATTGTACTTAGATGGGGGTTTAGCTCTTTAGGTTTCTTATAGCTCTACGAGTAGTAGAAATTTGATCTTTACCCCTTTTAAGGACATTGTATACTTTATTTTTATGGTAATAAAATTCTAACTTTCCCTTAAAAACATCTAAACCCTAAGAGTGGACAGAACCTTGATGGTAGGAAGATCACTATCAACCAGCTCGTCTAGATCGGTGGAGAAGCGAGGCGTGGTTATCGCGGTGGTGGTGGGGAAATGGAGTCTTTGGATATGGAGGTGGTGGTCGAGAATAGTGGTGGTTATGGAGGCGAGAGGAGCCACAGAGGTTATAGTCATGGTGGAGGCGGAGGGAGAGATCAAGGATATGATGGGGGATCCCGCTACTCGAGAGGCTGGGGTGGCTCTAATGGGAACTGGAGAAACTGAAGAATGGTGGATCCGATCTGCTGCTTATCGAACCGCGTCTTTACAGTAGAGACGGTTCTAATTATTTAGGGTTTTTAATTTCCTTTATGCGTGGTTATTTTTTATCCATGTCGTCACTTGTGTCTTCAAAAACTTGGTGTGTTACTTAGTTGATGAAAAGAAGAAATGTTGAATTTGAATTTTTTCTCTATTAAAAAGAAACTCTAAACCCTGAACCCTAAAAACCCTAAACCCTAAACCCTAATCCCTAAACCCTAAAACCCTAAACCCTAAAATTTAAACCCTAAACCCTAAACCATAAAACTAAACCCTAAACCCTAAACCCTAAAAACCTAAAAACCTAGACCTAAACTAAATAATACCTAAAAATAAAATAAATAAATAAACCTAAAACTAAATTAAATAAAATAATAAAAAAAATAAAAACTTAAAGTAAAACCTAAACTTAAACCTAAAAATAAAATTAAATAAAAAGTTAAAATTGAAATAAAATAAAATAAATAAAAACCTAAACTAAACTAAAAAAATAAACCTAAAAAATAAAACTAAATAAAATAAAAACTAAATGTAAAACAAAAAAATATACCTAAAATAAAATAAAATAAAACCTAAATAAAAACCTAAACCTAAAAAGTAAACCTAAAAAAAAACTCTGAAAAAATAAAAATTAAAACCTAAACCCTAAACTAAAATAAATAAAATAAAATAAACCAAAACCTAAAAAAACAAAATAAAATAAACCAAAATGTAAACTAAAATAAATAAAACCTAGCTAAACTATAAACCCTAAACTAAAAATAAAACTAATCCTAAACTAAAAATTAAAACTTAGAAATAAACCTAAAATAAAAGAATAAAATCTAAACCCAAAAAAAAAAAAAACAAACCCAAACCTAAAAATTAAAGATAAAACCAAAACCTAAAAAATTAAATAAAAATAAAACAAAACTAGAAAATAAACATAAACCTAAAACTAACCTTAGGAAATAAACTAAAATTAAAAAATAACTGAACTAAAATAAATAAATTAAAATAAATAAAAAAACTTAAATAAAAATGAAATAAACTAAAATAAATAAAATAAACTAAATAAACATAAACTGTCGGGTTTACAATTTTAAAATGGAAGAAAACCCTAAATCTGAGCCCTAAAACCCCTAGGCAAAATGACCCTGGGCCTAAAAACTAGGCCTGACAACCTCACTACCCTAAATACCCAAGATGACCACCTACCTGGAGCCCTAAACTGGGCCTAGCCCTGAGCCACTGACCCTGACATGGGCTGGGCCTAAAGACCCTAAAGCTCATGCTCTAAGAGCAGGCCCTGGGCTGGCTGAAACTGGTGGCAGTTGAGCCACAGACTGAGCCAGGGCCTGGGCCCTAAACCCTGAGCCACTAGGCCACAGTTGGGCAAGCCACATGCCCTGGGCCTGATCACAGAGCCTAGATCCTGAAACTAGGCAAGCCACAGACCCTAAACTGAAGGACCAGGACTTGAGCTAGGACAGATAAAAAGAATGGGCCTGCCCTAGGCAGGGAAACTGGCCCTAAAACCTAGGCCTAAACCCTAGGCCACTGAAACAGGCCAAGCCTAAGGCCAGAAACTAAAACCAGTAACCACTACCCAAGCTGAAACCCTAACTAAATAAAATAAAACTAAACAAAGATAAAAAATAATAAAATACAAAAACCTAAACCAGGATAAAATAAATAAAAAAAACTAAAAACTACTAGCTAAAAAAATAAAATAAAAATAAAAAACTAAATTAAAATAAATAAAACCTAAACTGCTAAAATATATAAACCTAATTAAAATAAATACTAAACCTAAAATAAAAAAATAAATAAACCTAAAATAAAATAAAAACTAAATAAATAAAAAAATAAAACTAAACCATAAAATAAATAAAATCCTAAAAAAATAAAAAAATAAAATAAACCTAAACCTAGACTAAAATAAATAAAACTAAACTTAAACCAAGTAAACTAAACTAAACCTAAGTTAAATAAAATAAAATAAACTAAAATTATCTTAATCCTAAAATATAAAATAAAATAAACTTAAAATAAAACCTAAACATAAAAAAAATAAAATAAACTCTAAACCTAAATAAAATAAAAATAAAACCTAAACCTAAAAAAATAAAATAAAATACTCACTAAAATAAACCTAAACCTAAACCTAAAGACTAAAATAAAAATCTTAAAATAGATAAATCTAAAATAAATAAACTAAAATAAATAAATAAAATAAATAAACTAAAATAAAATAAAATAAATTAAATATCTAAATAAACTAAACCTACCATTTTCTTAATTAAAAAAAACCTCACCAAATCCTAAACCTAAACTAAACCATAAACCCCTAAACTCACTAAACCCTAAACCATACCCGTATAAACCATAAACTCACACCCTAAATGCTAAACCCTAAACCCCAAACCTAAACCCTAAACCCCAAACCTAAATAAACCTAAATTAACTAAATAAATTAAAAATAAATCCCCCAAAACCTAATAAACTAAACCAAACTCTAAGAGTGGGCAGAACCTTGATGAAAGGAACATCATCAGGCCCTAATCTAGATCTGGCGGTGGAGGGAGCGGAGGAGTTATCATAGTGGTGGTGGGATGGAGGTGCTTGTGGATATGGAGGTGGTGGTTGGAGCGATGGTGGTTATGGGCGGAGGAAGGATATTCTGATCGTCTTGGTGGGGCAGAGATGGGGATATGATGGTGGATCCACTCGAGAGGCTGGTGGTTTTGATGGAGCTAGGCGAAGAATGGCCGTCGATCCTACTTATGGAACAAGTCTTGATAGTAGAGGCGGTTCTATTTATCCATGGTTTTTATTTCCTCATGCTCATTTTTATTTATCTACCACTGTGTCTTAGAAAACATGGTTGATGATATCCAAAAGAAGAAATGTTGAATCAATTTGTTCTATATTTAAAAAAACAAAAAACCAAACCTCAAACAAAAAAACTTGAACCCAAACCTAAAACCTAAACCCTAAACCCTAAACTAAACCACAAACCCACAAAACTAAACCACAAATCCTAAACCCTAAACCACAAACCACAAACCCTAAACTTAAAACCTAAACTACCTAAACCTAAACTAAACCTAAACTTAAACCTAAAATGAAATGAAATAAAATTAAAATAAACTAAAATAAATAAATAAAACCTAAACTAAAAAAAATAAAATGTAAAATAAAATAAAAATAAAACCTAAAATAAATTAAAAGCTAAAAATAAAAATAAAACCTAAACCAAAAATAAACTATAAAATAAACCTAAAACCCTAAACTAAAACCTAAATAAAATAAAATAAAATAAATCTAAAAGCTAAATAAAAATACTAAGATAAAATAAAACATAAACCTAAACCTAAATTATAAAAAACCTAAAACTAAACTAAATAAAATAAGATAAACTAAAATAAAACCTATACCTAAAAAAATAAACCTAAAACATAAACCTAAAAATAAACCTAAACCTAAAAATAAAATAGATTAATCTAAAATTAAATAAAATAAAACTAAACTAAAAGTTAAACTAAACCTAAACCCAAAAATAAACTAAAACAAATCTAAACTAAAATAAATAAACCTAAAATAATTATGCTAAACTAAAATAAAAAAATAAAAATCAAATAAAAATTAAAATAAATTAAAATAGAATATATAAAATATGCT
Source organism: Cymbidium sinense (assembly GCA_021442155.1). Classification (NCBI taxonomy): domain Eukaryota; kingdom Viridiplantae; phylum Streptophyta; class Magnoliopsida; order Asparagales; family Orchidaceae; genus Cymbidium; species Cymbidium sinense. The sequence goes on along the minus strand of CM038224.1, from coordinate 141,754,943 downwards.
TAAAATGTTGTAATTTTTTAAAATAAAAATAAAATAAAAAAAAACCCAACCATAAATCCTAAACCACACCCTAAACCTAAACCCTAAACTGAACCTAAATCATAAACCACAAACAAAACAACCACCCCATCCTGATCTAATAAACTAAAACCTAAACCTAAGCCTAAAATATTATAAATTAAAATAACTAAAACAAAATAAATAAAATACCTAAACTAAAAAATAAAATAAACTTAAAAATAAAGTTGAAATAAATAAAAAATATAAACAAAATAAAAATAAAATAAACTTAAAATAAAATAAAACTAAATGTAAAAATAAACTTAAAATTAAATCTAAAATAAATAAAATAAAACCTAAAACCAAACCAAAATGTAAACCTAAACAAACAAAATAAAATAAACATAAACCTAAACTTAAATAAAAACAAAATAAAATAAACCTAAAACTAAAATAAAAATAACCAAACTAAAACTAAAATAAATAAAAATAAACCTAAACTATAAAACCTAAAAATGGACCTAAAATAAAATCCTAAAACCTAAAAAAATAAAACTAAACCTAAAATAAAATAAACCTAAACATAACTAAAAAAACTAAATAAAATAAACATAAACCTAAACCTAAATATAAAATAAACTATAAAAACCTAAACAAAAATAAATAAACTAAAATAAATAAAATAAAAAATACCTAAAAAATTAAAAAAAATAAAATAAAAAAAATAAACTAAATAAACTTAAACTATAGGTTTACTTAATTATATAAACCATGAACCCTAAATCCTAAACCCAAAACCCTAAACCCTAAACTTTAAAACTAACCCTAATGGGCTTAGTTACCCATGCGTATTTGCTTAGTTTAAATTATAAATAAAACTACTTGGGATTATATGTATATTTGGCTAGCCTCTATCTTGCAGGTGTACTTAAATTCTTTTTCCCATATAAATGTATGTTTTGCAATAGGAATTAGGATTAGTTCTATGGGGGATTAGGATGAGCAATGGCTAGAAGGCTTTGTCTTGGGGTGCCTTGTGATGGCTTTGAAGAAAGTACCTTCCAAACTAAAGAAGGAAGCAAATCAGAAATGGAGATATAAAGAAAGAAGACCCCCATATCCTTTTATACAATTATAATGTTTCATCTTTTCTCTCTTCGGGTTGTACTACGGTACCCAACCGCATCGGACTTTTATTCTTTTAGAATAGTTTATATAATTATTTGATGTTATGCTTACATTGTGTATTAGGATGGCATGCTTTTCATAGTTTCTTAAATGATTGATGCTTTAATGTGTGGCTTGGATACGATTAGGCTTTTAGGATTAAAATAATTTTCGTACCCAACTAATCACTCATAACTAAATTTTAAACAACTCATAGCCTCAACATAATGCCTAAGACATAAATAAGATAATTAAAAGATTTAGCAACCCCTTGGCTATATGGTTGTATGTTTCACATCATGCATGCATATTCTTTCTCTCTTGAACATGAAGGAGCTCCATCCTTGTATGATAAAGAAATGCTTGACCTCTGAGGGCACCCCTTGGGGTGGAGAACACCTTCTAGCTGATTTGACCCATAACCTATTTCATCAAGCATTTAGGCAAATGTAATCATAAAGCCTCTATCAAAATGATGTGTAAATGAAATAAAATTTGAAAATGATTTTGCATCTATAGATTAAGTCATATGCTCATACCACTCATGCTCTCTTGTCTCTTAGGGAGTGTTTAGGACTTTAGTCTCTTTCTAATTAAATAATTACCTAGCTATCTTGCAATTCATAAGACCGAACTACATGGTTTTAAAATCATATGAAGTTAGGTAGCGACTCAGGCGTTATAAGTTCAGAAGTCTAACAATTTATTATCTCTTGTGGAGGTAAACCCTTATGTCCACCTATCTCGTAGATTTAGGTCGTGCTAAAGCTCCCTAGATTTAGGATTTGAGGTTGCTATTTCTTTTGGGCTACGAGCATAAATCCTTACATCTTAAGCATTCCCACAATCTTGTCTTGGTTGAGTATAAGCCTTAGTAATCTAATTAAATTTCAACTCAAAATATATAAATCTCATCAACTTCAAAATTATAAAAGCCCATAGGATATATTGGAATGTTCACTAGGCTTCTTAGTATCATGAGCATTTCTTACTTATTTCATTTGGATTCCAAAATAAGTCTTCTCCTTGAGCTTTCCCAATTGATTTTCAAATACAACCAATCTTTTGATAGTCTAATTTTGAAATCTTTGGAGATGATAATTGTCTACTTTAATCTAAAGTATTCTTAAAAATTTCATTTTCTAAGATGTAACTATGGAGGCTTGCGTCCATATAAGAACTTGGTTTAATATAAACCTGTTGTATTCATCCATGTAATGTAGGAGAAAAATCTCTACATTCAAACCCATCATGCCTTGGAGTCTTTTATGTGAATAGGTCCATTATAGAGTGATGCCTCTATCTTTGAGATAGTTATACCTCAATGTTATACCCGATCACCTCAAAGTACCACCCTACGATGCATGGTGTCCCCTCCATACATCCAAAATAAACACCACAAGGCCCTCTCGCTTTGTTCATTGAATCCTCCCAACATCATCCTATTTTTGGAGTTTGGAGATGTCAATCCTCAAGTAGGCAAGGGTTTTTTGACTCATAATGTTAATTGATACACTTGGGTCAACCAAAACTCTAGATAGTCTGTATCTCCCAACATCCACTGTAATGTAAAGAGGCAGTTGTGCTTGGTCGTCCCTAGGAGTAAGTCTTGATCGTTGAATGTAACTCCTAAGATGTCCTTTGAGTGGCATGCCTCTTCTTTAGTAGCAGTCAACTGAGCTAAACATATCTCTAGATCAAGTAAAGCTTTGATTAGAGATTTTTCTCATCTCTTTGGATAAGACAAGGGCGTCATATATGCTTAACTTAGCTGGAAACTTTCTAAGGCGAGCTAAGACATTGTAATAAAATAAAACCTAAACACTAAACTAAAAGAAGTAAACCTAAACCTAAAATAATAATAAAATAAACTTAAACCTAAACTAAAATAAACTAAACTAAAATAAATAAAACCTAAACACAAACCTAAAATAAACTAATCATAAACACTAAAATAATAAAATAAAATAAATTAAAAATAAACTAAAACCTAAACTATAAAATAAAACCTAAAATAAAAACCTAAAATAATAAAATAAAAACTTGAACCTAAACCTAACAATAGAAAATAAAACCTAAACCTAAAAAGTAAAATAAAAATAAAACTCAACTAAAAATAAACTAAACCTAAACCTAAAAATATATAAAATAAAACCTAAGCTAAAATAAAAAAAAAATAAATAAAACTAAATAAAATTAAAAGTAAACATAAATAAAACTTGAATTTGTTCTCTATTAAAAAAAAACCAAAACCCCAACCCACTAAACCTGAACCCTAAACCCAAACCCAAACTCAAACCCAAACTAAACCCTAAAAACTAACAAACCTAAACCTTAAACCCAAACCTAAAATAAAAAAAGCTAAAAAAACCTAAACTAAATAAATACCTAAAATATTACAAATAAAAAATCTAAACCAAAATAAATTAAAAAACAAAATTAAATAAAAACCTAAACCTCAACCAAAAAGTTAAAATTTAAATCAAAACCTAGAAAATAAAATAAAATAAAATAAAACTAAAAAATAAACTGAAACTTAAACCTAAACCTAAAAAATAAACTAAAATAAAATGCCTAAACTAAATTAAACAAACCTAAAATAAATAAACTAAACTAAATAAAAATAAAAATAAACTTAAATCAAAATTAAAATTAAAATAAACTAAAATAAATAAAAAACAAACTAAATAAATAAAAAATAAACTAAATAAATCAAAACCTACCAGTTTACTTAATTTTTTTTTTTTTAAAAAAAAACCCTAACCCTAAACCCTAAACCATAAACCCTAAACCCTAAACCCTAAAACCCTAAACCATAAACCCTAAACCCTAAACCCTAAATCTGACCTAAATGGTACCCTTACACACCACTAACCTTAAAATCCTAAACCCACAAAACCTAAACTAAACTAAATAAAACCTAAATAAAATAAATAAAACCTACACTAAATATAATAAAATAAAATAAAATAAAACCTAAACTAAACTAAACCTAAACCTAAACCTAAAATTAAAATAAAATAAAATTAAAACTAAACTAAAATAAAATAAAAAAAACTTAAAACTAAAAAAATAAAAATAAACTTAAAATAAATAAAATAAAAACTAAACATAAAATAAAAAATAAAATAAAACTCCTATAAAATAAAATAAAATAAATAATATAAAACCTAAACCTTAAAATAATCCTAAAATAAATAAAAAAATAAAATGTTAACATTAAATTAAAAATAAAAAAACCTAAACCTAAAATAAATAAAATAAAATAAACGTAAACCTAAACTAAAATAAAAAAACCTCAATTTAAACCTAAAATAAACTAAACATAAACCATAAACAAATAAAATAAAACTAACTAAAATGAACCTAAACCTAAATAAAAAAATAAAACCTAAAAATAAACCTAAAATAAATACCTAAACCTAAACCTAAAAAATGAAATAAAAATCTAAACCTAAACCTAAAAATAATAAAATAAAACCTAAACCTAAAATATAAAATAAAAATAAAACTCAACTAAAAAATAAACCTAAACCTAAACCTAAACCTAAAACTATAAAAAATATCTAAACTAAAATAAATAAACCAAAATAAATAAACTAAACTAAAAGAAATAAACTAAAATAAAGAAAAAAAAATAAACCTACTACTGGTTTACTTAAATAAAACCAAACCCTAAACCCTAAAACCTCACCTAAACCCTAAACCTAAACCTAAACCCAACCCTAAAACCTAAAAACCCTAAACCCTAAACCCTAAAAACCTAAAAACCCTAAACTAAACTTAAACCCTAATAAACCTAAAAAATAAATCTTAAAAAATTTAAACCTAAACTAAATAAAACCTAAAATAAATTAAAACCTAAACCTAAATATAAATAAAAATTAAAGAAAACATAAACTAAATTGAGCTTAAACTAAACCTAAACTTATAAAATATAAAATAAAAAAATAAACTAAATTAAACTAAAATAAATACCTAAACTAAACTAAAAGTAAAATAAACCTAAAATAAAAAACCTAAATAAAATAAAGACTAAACATCAAATAAAATAAAATAAAATCCTAAACCTAAAAATAAAACCTAAAAATAAATGAAAAAATGAAACCTAAACACTAAACTAAAAAAAAAAACCTAACCTAAAATATACAAAATAAAATAAACCTAAACCTAAACTAAAATAAACTAATCTAAATAAATAAAATCTAAACCTAAAATAAACTAAACCAAAACCATAAACTAAATTGAATCAAATAAACTAAAAATAAGCCTAAACCTAAACTAAAAAATAAAACATAAAAATAAAACTAAAATAAAAACCTAAAACCTAAACCAAAAAAAATAAAATAAAAACCTAAACATAAACTTAAAAATAAAAAAATAAATTCTTAACCTGAAAAATTAAATAAAAGTAAAACTAAACTAAAAAAATAAAAATAAACCAAAACCAAATCCTAAAAAATGAACTAAAAAAAACTTAAACTAAAATAAATAAACTAAAATTGAAAAATAAAATAAACCAAATAAGGAAAAAAAAACTAAAATATATGAAAATAAACTAAATAAACCTAAACTACTTGTTTTCCTAATTAAAAAAACAAACCCTAAACCCTAAAAAACCTAAACCATAATTCTTAAACCCTAAACCCTAAACCTACAACCCTAAGTCCTAAGCAGACCATAAACCCTAAACCCTAATTAAACCCTCAAATCCACTGAGGCCTAAACTACCACCTAACCCAAACCAGACCTCTAATACCCTAAACCCCAGTCAACCTGACTACCTGAGCCCTAAACCCTCCATAAACCCAAAAATAAACCTACTAAATAAAACCACAATAAATAAATAATAAAAAAAAAAAAAATAAAATAAATAAAATAAAATAATAACCAAAAACCCTAAACCTCCCTAAACCTAAAATAAAAATTTAAACTAATAAAATAAAATTAATAAAACCTGGACTAAACTAAAATAAAATAAACCTAAAAAAAACCTAAATAAAATAAAACTAAAATAAAATAAAATAAAATAAACTAAAATAAAATATAAGAAAACTAAATAAAACCTAAACTAAAAAAATAAATAAAAAAACCTAAACTCTAAACTAAAAAAACTAAACTAAAAAAAAAAACCAAATAACTAAAGAAATTAAAAAAATAAATAAAACCTAAAAATAAACTAAACTAAAATAAATAAAACCTAAACCTATCCTTAAAATAAACTAAATCAAAACCAAAACCTAAACTAAATAAAATAAAATAACCTAAAATAAACCTAAACCTAAACCTAAACTAAAAATAAAAATAAAATAAACCTAAAATAAAATAAAACCTAAACCTAAAAAAAATAAAACCTAAACTAAACCTAAACTAAAATAAACATAAACTAAACTAACCTAAAAAATAAAAATAAAAACCTAAATCAAAATAAATTAAACTAAATAAAAATAAAAAAACCTAAATAAAAATAAAAAATAAAATAAACTAAAATAAATAAAAAAATAAACTAAATAAAGTTAAACCTACCAGTTTACTTAATTTTATTTTTTAAAAAAACCCTAAACCTTTAAAATAAACTAAAAATAAATAAAACCTACCAGTTTACTTAATTTAAAATAAATAAACTAAACCAGACCCTAAACCTAAAACAAACCTAAACCAAAATAAAATAAAAAAAAACCCTAAAATGCCCTAACCTTAACTCCTAAATCTAACCACCCAAACCTCCCCAAACCTCTATAAATCCTAAACCCTAAACCTAAACCCTAAAATGTTAAATCATATAAAACCTAAACCTACTCCTAAACTCCACTAACCACTACCAAACCTATACCTCTCTAATGACTGGGCTACCTATAACCTAACAAACTAAATCTTACCATGGCCTAAATCTAAAAACCTGAGAATCCTCTAAACCTGGGCCCTACCCACTCCTAAACTAAACCTAAATCCTTTCCCTGGGCATGGGCCTAAACTGAGTCCCCACCTCTGATAACCCTAAACAAAGATCCAATAAACCTAACCCTATACCATACCTAAACCAAAAACCAAAGCCTAAAGCCAAAACTATAAACCTAAACCTAAACTCTAACTTTAAACCTTAAACCCTAAAAGCATAAACTTTAAAAATCTAAATCCTAAACCTTAAACTCTAAACCCTAAACCCAAATCCTAAACCCCCTAAACCTTAAGCCCCAACTTAAACTAAAGTAACTAAATAAATTTAAAATAAACCTAATAAAACCTAAAAATAATTAAACCTAAACCTAAACCCAAAGAATGGGAAAAACCTTGGTGAACATCAACCATCACTAGAACTAGCGGTGGAGGCGAAAGGCAAATCATTATCCAGTGGTGGTGGGGGATCTAGAGGTGTTTTGATGGTGGTGTGGTGGTAGTGGTGGTTATGTATGTAGGAGGAGCGATGGAGGTTACTACCATGGTGGTGGTGGAGGGAGAGATCATGGATATGATGGTGGATCCTGCTACTCGAGAGGTCGAGGTGGTTCTAATGGGAACTAGAGAAACTAAAGAATGATCGATCCTATCTGCTGCTTATGGAACTTTGTCTTTATAGTAGAGATGGTTCTAGCTATCTAGGGTTTTTGATTTACTCTATTAGTGCTCATTTTTTATTTTTGTCATCGCTTATGCCTTTGAAAACTTGGGGGGCTACTTGCTTGATGAAATCAAAAAGTAAAATTGTTGAATCAGAATTTGTTTTCTATTTAAAAAAACCTTAAACCCTAAACCCTAAAACCTAAATGAAAACTTAAACCTTAAACCTAAAACATAAACCCTAAACCCTAAACCCTAAACCTTATACCCTAAACCCTAAAAACCCTAAACCCTAAACACTAAACCTTAAACCCTAAACCATAAACCCTAAACTCTAAACCCTAAACTCTCTAAACTAAACTTTAAACCCTAAACCTAAACCCTAAAATCCTAAATCCTAAATAAATAAAACTAAACTTAAACCTAAAATAAACTAAACTTAACCCTAAACTACATAATATACACTAATTAAATAACCTATAAAATTAAAACCTAAATAAATAAAATAAACCCAACCTAAAATTAAACCAAAATTAAAAATACCTACCTAAAGCAAAATAAAATAAAATTAAACTAAAGATACATGGGTTGAAACTGACCTAAACTAGCTAATAAAATACTAAGATAAATGGGCTAGATAAATAAAACTAATAAATAAAAAAAGGCTATAAACTAAATACTGGATAAAGAAAAACTATGACCCTACCCAGGCCTGGCTACCAAACCCTTACACTTTAGGCCCTACTACTCCTACTAACTGGCCATGCCCAGGCCTCCCTATCATGACCTACCTGTAAGGCCTAGCCATAACCTGGGCCCTAACTGACTACTGACCCTCAAGGCCTAAAAACCACTAAAGAACTAACTAGGCCACTGAGCCCACAAACACTGACCCTAAACCCAAACCTTGAACCCTAAACCCTAAATCCTAAACCCTAAAATGCTAAACCTTAAACTCTAAACCCCAAAATCCTAAAAACCTAAACCTAAACTAAATGAAACATAATAATAAATAAAATTAAACTTAAACCTAAATAAAATAACTAAACTAAAAACCTAAACTTAACCTAAAATAAAAGAAGTAAAAATAAAATAAACTAAAATAAAATAAATAAACATAAACTAAACTATGAAATAAAATATACCTAAGAATTAAAACATAAATAAAATAAAAAAACTATAAAATAAAAAAATAAAGTTGTAAAATAAAATAAAATAAAAAAATTAAAACTTAAACCTAAAAAAATAAACATATAAATAAAAAAAATAAACCTAAACCAAAAAAAAATTAAACCTAAAATGAAAATAAAATAAACAAAATAAAATAAACAAAATAAAATAAACCTAAACCTAAACTAAAATAAAATAAACTAAAATAATTACAACCTAAACCTAAACCTAAGCTAAATAAAATAAAATAAAATAAACTAAAAATAAACCTAAACCTAAACTAAAAAATAAAACTTAAAAATAAACCTAAAGCTAAAAAAATAAAACAAAAACCTAAACGTAAACCTAAAAATTAAAAATAAAATCTAAATGTAAAAATAAAACAAAACTAAATCTCAACTAAAAATAGACCTAAACCTAAATTAAAAAATAAAACTTAGAAATAAACTTAAAAATTAAAATAAAAACCCGAACCTAAACCTAACAATAAAAAATAAAACCTAAACTTAAAATTTAAAATTAAAATAAAACTCAACTAAAAAATAAATCCAAACATAAACCTAAACCTAAAAAATAAACTAAAGTAAATAAACCTAAAATATATAAGCTAAACAAAATAAAAAAAATAAACTTAAGGAAATAAAATAAGATAAACTAAAATAAAAAAATAAACAAAACAAACCTAAACCTATCAATTTACTTAAATAGAAAAACCCCTAAATTATAAATCCTAAATCCAAAACCCTAAACTCTAAACCATAAACCCTAAAAAACCCTAAACCCTAAACCCTAAACTCTAAACCCTAAACTCTAAACCCTAAACCCTGAACCATAAACCCTAAACCCTAAACCCTAAACCTTAAACCTTAACCCTAACACTAAACCCTAAACCCTAAAAGGATACACCCTAAAACCCACAAACCCAAACCAAAACTAAAAAACCCTAAATCCTAAATAAACCTAAAAATAACCATAAACCCTAAATCCTAAACCCCAAACCCTAAACCCTAAACTTAAAATGAAAGTATCTAACTAAATTAAAGAATAAACTTAAACCCTAAAACATAATAAACTTAAACCTAAACCTAAATCCTAAGAATGGGTAGAACTTTGACGGTAGGAACATCACCATCAGCCAAGCTCAGTCTAGATCTGATGGTGGAGGAGAAGATGGAGACAGTGGTTATCACAGTGGTGGTGGGGGATCTAAAGGCGCTGGTGGATATGGAGGTCTTTGGTTGAGCAATGGTGGTTATGGAGATAGGAGGAGGCTTATAGTGATGGTGGCGGAGGAAAGATTGTAGATATGATAACGGATCCCACCACTCGAGAGGCCGAGGTGGTTCTGATGGGAACTAGGGAAACTGAAGAATGGCTGATCCGATCTGCTACTTATGGAACTATGTCTTTATAGTAGAGACAATTCTAGTTTTTTAGAGCATTTGATTTGCTCTATGCATGCTCATTTTTTATCTATGTTGTCGCTTGTGTCTTCGAGAACTTGGTCTGTTACTTGATTGATGAAATCAAAAAGAAGAAATGTTGAATATGAATTTAGTCTCTATTAAAGAAAACCAAAAACCCTAAAGCCCAAACTAAAAGCTGAACACTAAACCCTAAACCCTAAAAAAGAAAAAAAAAATTAAAAAATAGAAAAACCATAACCCTAATAGCTAAACCTTAAAACTAACCCTAATCTTTAAACACTAAACCTATAACCCTAAACCCTAAACCCTAAACCCTAAACCTTAAACCATAAACCCTAATAAGAAACTAATAAAACACTAAACTAAATTAACTAAAACTAAAATTAATAAATAATAAACTTAAATTAACAAATGATAAACTAAAACTAATAAACTAATTATAAACAAAAATAATAATAAACTAAAAAAAGCTAATAAAAGTAATTAAACTAAATAAACTAAATAATAACTAAAAAACTAATAAACTAATAATAACAAAAACTAACTAAACTAATTAACAAACTAATAATTAAATTAAACATAAACAAAAGAACCCGACTAATAAACTAACTAAAAATAAACTAAACTAATAAAACTAATAAAAACTAAACTAAACCTAAATAATTAACTAAAACTAAACTGATAAACTAAGTAAATTAAATCATAATAAATAACTAACTAATAATAATAACTAACTAATAAACCTAAACTATAAACATTACTAACCTAATAAATAACTAACTAATAATAAAACTAAACCCAATAACTAAACTAGCTAAACTAAAACTATAAAACCAACTAAATAATTAATAAATAACTAAAATAATAACTAATTAATAACTAAAACTAACAACTAAAAACTAATAAACTAATAAACTAATAATAAAAAACTAATTAAATAATAAACTAAAACTAATAATAAAACTAAAAAACTAATAAACTAAAACTAAATAACCAATAACAACTAACACTAAACTAATAAAGTAATAATAAAATTAAACTAAATAAAACTAATAACTAAACTAATAATAATAATAATAATAAATAAAACTAATAATAAACTAAATAATAATAAAACATAAATAAATATACTAAATCTAATAATAAACAAAACTAAACTAACTAAATAATAAACTAATAAAACTAACTAAACTAATAAACTAATAAATAATAATAAATAAACTAAAACTAATAATACAAAAAACACTAAATAATAAAACCCAATAACATAAAAACTAACTAAACTAATAATAATAAACTAAATAAAAACTAACTAATAAACTAATAATAACTAATAATAACTAAATAAATAACTAATCACTAACTTAAAACTAACTAAAACTAATAAACTAATAATAATAAAAAAACAAATAATAATACAATAATAATAATAATAATAATAATAATAATAATAATAATAATAATAAAACTAAATAAACTAAATACTAAACCCTAAACCTAAATTAATAAACCAATAATAACAAGCTAAATAAAAAAGTAAAATAATTAATAACCAAACTAATAAAACACAATAATAATAAAACAATAATTAAAAAAATAATAAACTAATAATAAAACTAAACTAAAATTAACTAATAACCAACTAAAAAACCTAATAAACAAATCAATAAAACCAAAAAACATAATAATAACTACAAAAAAATAAAACTAATAATAAACCAAATAAAATTAATAATAACTAATAATAACCTAAAAAACTAATAATAAACTAATAAATAAACTAATTAATAAAACTAAACTAATTAATAAATAAACCAAAACCATAAAATAATAAACACTAAAACTAAACTAATAAACTAATAATAAATAAAACTAAATAACTAACTAAAACTAAACCCTAAATTAAACTAATAAACCATAAAACTAACTAATAAATAAACTAAAACTAATAAACTAACTATAACTAATAATAACTAATAAATAATTAATAATAACTAACTAGCTATCAATAACTAAACTAATAAAAAGTAGTAATAATAATAACTAATAACTAATTAACTAAACTAATAAACTAATAATAATAATAATAAAACTAACTAACAATAATAACTAATAAAAAAAAATAATAATAATAATAACAAATAACTAGCTAACTAAACTAATAAACTAATAATAAACTAACTAATAAATAACTAAATAACTAAACCCTAAACCCTAACTAAATAAATAAACTAAATAATAATAATAAAATTAATAATAATAAACATAAACCAATAATAATAATAGACTAAAGAAAAAAACTAAACTAAAAAACTTATAATAAACAAACTAACTAAACTAATAATAATAATAAATAACTAATAAAAATCTAAACATAAACTAAACTAAAAAAACTAATAACAATAAACTAACAAACCTAAACCCATAACTGAACTAATAAAACTAATAAACTAAATGAATAAACTAATAAATAAACTAACAAAACTAAACTAATAAAACTAAACCACTAACTAAAACTAACCAAAACCTAAATAATCATAAAACCATAAACTAGTAATAATAACTAACTAAACTAAATAAATAACTAACTAACTAATAATAACTAAACTAACTAATAATAACTAATAAATAAACTAAAACAAAACTAAACCCCCATAAACAAAATAACTAAATAAACTAATAAACTAAACCTAAACCCTAAACTAACCTAATAATAACTAAAACTAAAACTAATAAAACTAAACTAACAACCTAACTAAAACTAAACCAACTAAACTAAACATAAAATTAATAATAAACTAATAATAACCTAAAACTAATCAAACCTAATAATAACTAATAAATACTAAACCTAAAACCTAAACCCTATTATTGGGCAATTTTGGGATCCCTCACATTCTTGGTGTGTTTTTGAGCACTTTCTCTCTTGGATTCCCTATAGATTATCAGCCTTGGGCCAATCTCGTCCTGTTCTTATCACAACACTGTGACTCATGGCACCAACTTTTTCAAATCCATGGGATAAATCCCATGTGTCGATGGATCCTGCTAGGGCAATAGATTTTTTGGGTAATCCTACATCTAAATTACTTGCTGTTATAAAATCTTTCAAAGAGGCTTTAGCTGGTAAGAATTCCTCCACCGAGCCTCCATTGAATTTGCTTCATACAACTAAAAGGTACTCAACAATTATGGTTTTAGATGAGAATATTGAAAGATTATGATTTTTTGTGTTTTCTTTGATTGGAAAGTTTTCATTTAAATGACCAAAGAAGGAAGATATTCGTTCTTTTTTTCATAGCTTAAATTTGTCTAGTTCTTTTTCCATTGGGCTGATTGATGCAAGGCATGTTCTGATTAAACTTTCTAATGACCTTGATTATGAAAGAATTTTTTCTAGGCATTCTTACTATGTTTTTAATTGTCAAATGCATATTCTAAAGTGGATGCCTATGTTTGATGTTAATGAAGAGTCTCCTATTGTTCCCATTTGGATTTCTTTACCTGACTTATGGATTCATCTATTTAATCATCATATTCTTTATGCTATTGGGTTGATTTTTGGTCAGCCTTTGCAAGTTGATCAAGCAACAACTACTTCTTCTAGACCATATGTTGCTAGAATTCTTATAGAGATTGATATTACTAAAAGATATCCGAACGAAAGTTGGCTGGGTTCAAGAAATGATTATTTTCATAAAGTTATTTTTGAGAACTTTCCCCTTTTCATAATCATTGTAAGATTCATGGGCATGAAATTTTTGAATGCTTTGCTCCTCCTCTCAAAAAGAAAATCACTAGTAAGAATTCAATTGTTGAAAAATTGATGATTCTCTCAAGTTGAATAAAGGAAAATCCGCTTTTCAAAATTTTCATGTTTCGTAAATCCAAATTTTTGAATCTTCTGGAAAAGTTTTGCTTATTAATGATTTCTCTAATGCGAAAGGTAATTTTGATGTTTCTGAAAAAGTTTTAACTAATAATCATGCTCTAAATGTTTCTTTCAATGATTTTGTTAAAGGGAAGACTTTAGATGCCATGGTTAATGATTCTAATGGTTTGAATGTTATGCATAAGTCCTTTCATGATGATGGTTCAAATATTATTGATGTTAACATCATTTCTTCCAATTAGTTGGATGTTGTTTCTCTTTCTCCTATGTCTGCATTAGAACATGGGAAAGAGACTATTTCTTTGCCTTCTTTGATTGAAAATGGTGGTGAAATAAATGTTCTTATTTTTGATATTTTAACATATGGTCCTAACAATCTCGTTAATATTTGTGATCCTTCTTTTAAAAAATAATATTTAGATACCTGTGACAATTCTCTAATTATGAATAGTTCTATTTCTTTATGTATATTTTCCTCTTTGTACTTAAATTCTTTTCCCATATAAATGTAAGTTTTATGGAATTAGGATTAGTGCTATGATTAGGATGAGCAATGGCTAGAAGGCTTTGTCTTGGGGTGCCTTGTGATGGCTTTGAAGCAAGCACCTTCCAAACTAAAGAAAGCAAATAAAATGGAGATATAAAGAAAAGAGCCTTTAATACAATTATAATGTTTCATCTTTTCTCTCTTGGTTGTACTTAAATCTCGACCTTTTATTCTTTTAGAATAGTTTATATATTATTTGATGTTATGCTTACATTGTGTATTAGGATGGCATGCTTTTCATAGTTTCTTAAATGATTGATGCTTTAATGTGTGGCTTGGATATGATTAGGCTCTTAGGATTAAAAATAACTTTTCTACACAACTAATCACTCATAACTAAATTTTAAACAACTCATAGCCTCAACATAATGCCTAAGACATAAATAAGATAATTAAAAGATTTAAAACCCCTTGGCTATATGGTTGTATGTTTCACATCATGCATGCATATTCTTTCTCTCTTGAACATGAAAGCTCCATCCTTGTATGATAAAGAAATGCTTGACCTAAGGGCACTTGGGTGGAGAACACCTTCTAGCTGATTTGACCCATAACCTATTTCATCAAGCATTTAAGCAAATGTAATCATAAAGCCTCTGTCAAAATGATGTGTCTAAAATGAAATAAAATTTGAAATGATTTTACATCTATAGATTAAGTCATATGCTCATACCACTCATGCTCTTGTCTCTTAAGGAGAGTGTTTAGGACTTTAGTCTCTTTCTAATTAAATAATTACCCTAGCTATCTTGCAATTCATAAGACCGAACTACATGGTTTTAAAATCATATGAGAAGTTAGTTGGTAGCCACTCTAGGCAATTATAAGTTCAGAAGTCTAACAATTTATTGTCTCTTGTGGAGGTAAACCCTTATGTCCACCTAGCACGTAGATTTAGGTCGTGCTAAAGCTCCCTAAATTTAGTATTTGAGGTTGCTATTTCTTTTGGGCTACGAGCATAAATCCTTACATCTTAAGCATTCCCACAATCTTGTGTTGGTTGAGTATAAGCCTTAGTAATCTAATTAAATTTCAACTCAAAACATATAAATCTCATCAACTTTAAAATTATAAAGCCCAGCCATAGGATATATTAGAATGTTCACTAGGCTTAGTATCATGAGCATTTCTTACTTATTTCATTTGGATTCCAAAATAAGTCTTCTCCTTGAGCTTTTCAATTGATTTTCAAATACAAAATCTTTTGATAGTCTAACCTTGAAATCTTTGGAGATGATGTTACTTTAATCTAAAGTATTCTTAAGAAATTTCATTTTCTAAGATGTAATTAACTATGGAGGCTTGCGTCCATATAGAACTTAAGAACTTGGTTTAATATAACCCCTGCTGTATTCATCCATGTAATGTAGGAGAAAAATCTATCGTACATTCAAAGACCCATCATGCCTTAGGAGTCCTTGTATTGAATAGGTCCATTATGAGTGATGCCTCTATCTTTCGAGATAGTTATATACCTCAATGTTAATCACCTCAGTACCACCCCTACAATGCATGGTGTCCCCTCCATACATCCAAAATAAACACCACAAGGCCCTCTTGTTCATTGAATCCTCCCAACATCATCCTTTTTTTGGAGTTTGGAGATGTCAATCCTCAAGTAGGCAGGGTTCTTTGACTCATAATGTTAATTGATACACTTGGGTCACCAAAACTCTAGATAGTCTATCTCCCAACATCCCGTAATGTAAAGAGCGGTTGGCAGTCCCTAGAGTAAGTCTTGATGGTTGAATGTAACTCTAAGATGTCCTTTGGCATGCCTCTTCTTTAGTAGATAAGTAAATATATCTCTAGATCAAGTAAAGCTTTGATTAGAGATTTTTCCATCTCTTTAGATAAGACAATGTCATATATGCTTAACTTAGGAAACTTTCTAGAGCTGACATTGTAATAAAATAAAACCTAAACACTAAACTAAAAGAAGTAAACCTAAACCTAAAATAATAATAAAATAAACCTAAACCTAAATTAAAATAAACTAAACTAAAATAAATAAAACCCACCTAAAATAAACTAATCATAAACACTAAAATAAAAATAAAATAAATTAAAAAATAAAATCTAAACTATAAAATAAAACCTAAAAAAAACCTAATAATAAATAAAAACCTAAACCAAATAAAATAAAACCTAAACCTAAGTAAAATAAAAATAAAACTCAACTAAAAACCTAAACCTAAACCTAAAACAAATAAAATAAAACCTAAGCTAAAATAAAAACCAAAATAAATAAACTAAAATAAATAAAATTAAAGTAAACATAAATAAAACTTGGTTGTTCTCTGTTAAAATACTAAAACCCAAAACTAAACTATTGAACCCAAAAAAACCCAAAACTAAACCCTAAACCCTAAACCTTATAAAACTTACCTTAAACCTAAATCCTAAAACCCTAAAAGCTAAAAAAACTAAACCTAAACTAAAAAACCTAAAATATTACAAAAAAATCTAAACCAAAATAAATTAAAATAAAATTAAATAAAAAACCTAAACCTCAACCAAAAAAATTAAAATTAAATTAAAACCTAGAATAAAATAAAATAAAATAAACTAAAATAAATGAAACTTAAACCTTAAAATAAACTATAAAATGCTAAACTAAATTAAAACCTAAATAAATAAACTAAACTAAATAAAATAAAAAATAAACCTAAATCAAAATTAAAAATAAAATAAACTAAAATATAAAAACAAACTAAATAAAATAAAAAAATAAACTAAATAAATCTAAAACTTTTGCTTAATTTCTTTTTTTAAAACCACAAACCACTAAACCTGAACCTAAACCTAAACCTTAAAACCCTAAATAACCTAAACTACCCTAAATCCTGAACCTAAATGGTAAACCCTAAACCCCAAATAAAACAACCTTAAAATCCACAAAAACAAACCTAAATCTAAATTAAATAAAACCTAAAAATAAAATAAATAAAAAACTTACAAATATAATTAAAAAATAAATAAAATAAAAACCTAAACTAAAACCTACTAAACCTAAACCTAAAATTAAAATAAAATAAAAATTAACAACTAAATAAAATAAATAAAAAAAACTTAAAACTAAACTAAAAATAAAATAAACCTAAAATAAATAAAATAAAAAAATAAACATAAAATAAAAATAAAATAAACCTCTATAAAATAAAATAAAATATAAAAAACCTAAAAAAATAAAAAAATAAATAAAAAAAATAAAATGTTAACATTAAATTAAAAAATAAAAAAAAACCTAAAATAAAATAACGAAACCTAAAAAATAAAAAAAACCTAAATTTAAACCTAAAATAATAAACATAAAACCATAAAACAAATAAAAATAAAACTAACTAAATGAACCTAAACCTAAATAAAATAAAATAAACCTAAAATAAACCTAAAATAAATACCTAAACTAAAATCAAGAAATAAAATAAAAATCTAAACCTAAACCTAAAATAATAAAATAAAACCTAAACCTAAAAATATAAAATAAAAATAAAACTTAACTAAAAAAAAAACCTAAACCTAAACCTAAACCTAAAATATCTAAACAAAAATAAATAAACCAAAAATAAATAAACTAAACTAAAGAAAAAAATAAACTAAAATAAAGAAAAAATAAACCTATACCTACTAGTTTACTTAAATAAAAAAACCCCAAACCCTAAACCTATAACCCTAAACCCTAAACATTGAACCCTATGACCCTAAACCTAAATAAACCTGAGCCTAAAACCCTAAAACCCTAAACCCTACCTAAACCCTACCCTACCCAACCCTAAAACCTAAACCTAAACCTAAAACCCTCCTTGAGCTCTATAATCTACTAAACTAAATCCCAAATCCTAAAATCCACAAAATAAAAAATTTAAACCTAAACTAAATAAAACTTAAAATAAAATAAAAAACCTAGACTAAAATATAATAAAAGAAATTAAAGAAACATAAACTAAACCTAACCTAAACCTAAACTAAACTTGATAGATAAAATATAAAAAAAATAAAACTAAACTAAAATAAATAAAACCTAAACTAAACTAAAAGTAAAATAAATAATAAAAACCTATATAAATAAAGACTAAACATCAAATAAAATATATGCCTAAAATAAAATAAAAATAAAATCCTAAACCTAAAAATAAAACCCAAAAATAAATGAAAAATGAAACCTAAAACACTAAACTAAAAAACCTAACCTAAAATCAAAATAAAATAAACCTAAACTAATAAAATAAATAATAAATAAATAAAATCTAAACCTAAAATAAACTAAAAAATAAACTAAATTATCAAATAAAACTAACCTAAACATAAAAAATAAAACATAAAATAAAACTAAAATAAAACCTAAAACCTAAACATAAAAAAATAAAATAAAACCTAAAACAAAATAAAAATAAATAAAAATTAAAATAAACTAAAAAAAATAAAACCAAAAACTAAAATGAACTAAAAAAAACTTAAACTAAAATAAATAAACTAAATTGAATAAAAATTAAAATAAACCAAAATAAGGAAAAAAGATAAACTAAAATATATGAAAAATAAACTAAATAAACCTAAACCTACTTGTTTTATTAAAAAAACATGAACCTAAACCCTAAACCTAAAAACCATGGTAAAAACTAAACTAAAATCCTAATAGCCTAAAAAACCCTAAAAGAGCCTAAACCTGATCCCTAAAGCCTAAAGCCTAAAATAAACCTAAACCAAACCCAAAACCCTAACCCTAGGACCTACAACAAGCAATGACCTAAAATCAAACCTACTAAACACAAAGTAAAACCTAAAAGCCTAAACCATAAACCCAGAGCAACCTAAACCTAAACTAAATAAACCTATAAATAAAATAAATAAAAACCTAAACAAAATAAAAATAAAATAAAATAAAAACCAACTAAAACCTAAACCTAAACTCGATAAATGAAATAAAAATTTAAACTAGACTAAAATAAAATTAATAAAAACCTAGACTAAACTAAAAAATAAAATAAACCTAAAAATTAAAAACCTAAATAAAATAAAAACTAAAAGTAAAATAAAAATAAAATAAACTTAAAATAAAATATAAGAAAAACTAAATAAAAACCTAAACCTAAAAAATAAATAAAAACTAAAACCTAAACTCGAAACTAAAAAAAAACTTAAGCCTAAAAAAAAAACCTTAAATCTAAACTAAAAGAAATTAAACTGAAATAAATAAAACCTAAACTTAAAATAAACTAAACCTAAACCCTAAACTAAATAAAATAAATTAAACTAAAATATAAACCTAAACCAAAACTAACAAATAAAATAAAAAAGAAAACCTAAAACCTAAATAAAAAATATAAAACTAAACCTAAACATAAAAATAAAAAATTAAACCTAAATCTAAAATAAATAAAAAAAACTAAAAAATAAAACCTAGACGTAAACCTAAACCTAAAAATAAACTAAAATAAAAAAACCATAATTATAAGAAATAAACCTAAAATAAATAAATTAAACTACGTAAAAAGAAAAAATAAACCTAAATAAATAAAATAAAATAAGCTAAATAAACCTAAACTTACTGGTTTACTTAATTAAAAATATTAATTAAAATAAACAAAATAAAATAAACCTAAAATAAAATAAAATAAACTAAACTAAAATAAATAAAACTTAAATCGAAACCTAAAATAAACTAAACCTAAATTTAAACCTAACCTAAAAAAATAAAATAAACTAAAATAAATAAAACCTAAAAATAAACTAAACAAAAATAAATAAAACCTAAAAACAAACTAAACTAAAATAAATAAAACCTAAACCTATCCTTAAAATAAACTAAATCAAAACCAAAACCTAAACCCTAAATAAAATAAAATAACCTAAAAATAAACCTAAACCTAAACCAAAACTAAAAAATAAAAAATAAAAATAAACCTAAAATAAAATACTAAAACCTAAACCTAAAAAAATAAAATAAAAACCTAAACCTAAACCTAAACTAAAAAATAAACATAAACCTAAACCTAACCATAAAAAATAAAAATAATAACCTAAATCAAAATAAATTAAACTAAATAAAAATAAAAAAATCTAAATAAAAAAAATAAAATAAACTAAAATAAATAAAATAAACTAAATAAGTTACTACCTTACTTAATTTTATTTTTAAAAAAAACCCTAAACCCTAAAAATAAACTAAAAATAAATAAAACCTACCATTTTACTTAATTTAAAAATAAACCGAAACTAAAACTTGAACCCTAAACCTAAACATAAGCCCAAAAAATAAAATGAAAAATAAACCCTAATAAACCTATGCCTAAACCACAGACATTAACCTAAACCCTAAATCCTAAACCCAAAACCCTAAAAACCAAAACCCCAAACTACAGTAAACCCTAAACCTAAACCCAAACAAACCCTAAACCTAAAATGCTAAATGTAAAGCATAAGCATTAAACCTAAACCCTAAACTAAAGCCCTAACCTAAACTCTAAACCTAATACCTAAACTAAACCCTAAAACCCTAAATTAAACACTAAGAAATCCCCTCATTC
This sequence comes from Cymbidium sinense, assembly GCA_021442155.1. Classification (NCBI taxonomy): domain Eukaryota; kingdom Viridiplantae; phylum Streptophyta; class Magnoliopsida; order Asparagales; family Orchidaceae; genus Cymbidium; species Cymbidium sinense. The sequence goes on along the minus strand of CM038224.1, from coordinate 141,733,652 downwards.
CTCACTTGGTTTTATCCTCTCGTGGATTGGCCGTTCTCGGTGTTTGACCTTTGCGTGCTTCTCTCTAAAGCATTTTGGGCTCTCCCATGGTGTGGCGTCCTTGGATTAAAGTAATGCGAGTCGGTCTCTGAATCCCGACCCGTCGCTTCTCGACGACGACTTTCTTCGACTTTATAGGTTTTGATTTGCTCTGTTAATACGTTGTTAAATAATTCAAAGATGCCTTATCGGTAAGATCCCTTGCTTGAATGCGGTTAATCTCATTTCTACTTCTTATTGGATTGCGTGTGTGTGTTCATCGGGATGTTGAAAAACTTGCTAAATTGAGTTCACTTTGGTGGGTAAATTCTCCCTTGATGCCCTACTCTTGATAATATTCACTCCTTTTTCATAGTTTAAAATTATGGTACTTTCATCGATCGATCCCGTCACATTCTTATTCAAATCAAATGATTTAGATTATTCACGAGTTTTGCTGTCATTCTTATTTGTGCATAATTGTCATATCGGTTATTGAAATGGTTGCCCCTCTTTGATGTCAAGAGAATCTCCCATGTCCCTCTTTGGCTTTTTTCCTAACATGCGATACATTATGTCACTCATCAAGTTTTGTTCTTGTTTGCGGCCTTTTGGTAGGCCTCTCCAAATTGACCAAACAGCACTAGATCTAAATCCATCGTATTCTCGTTGAGATAGACATCACAAAAAAAATATCCCAAAGAGGTTTGGATTGGCTCAAAAATTTGGATATAGTCAAAAGTCAAATTCAAAAATTTTCTTTTGCACTCCTTTGCAAGATTCAGACCGACTCATAATGCTTTGTGCTTCATCCTAATCTCGGAAAAAATTTACCACAGAATAAGACTACCATTAATGGGCTGGAAAACCACTACTCATATGTGCCTAAAGATACTCAAAAGAACCTCTCCTCCCCACACCTCCTACTGATGACAATTTACCTAACCTTACCCCTGCTTGTAATGATCTGGACTCCCATGATAGCCCTTTGCTGCATTTAAATCCTAAAAATCTGAATGGTAGCCTTATATTGGACACTAAATAATTTGAATGAGAATCATATAATGGACCAAAACAATGATGACCTTATGGCTTCAGAACATTTTGAGAAAGATATTTGTATTACGAATGGTGCTAAAACTTCTCCATCTATTTCCCTTGAGGATGACAATCAATTGAACCCAATTTCTCACTCTATCCGATAGGGAAGAAGGTGAAATCCCTCTTCTAAAACATTGATAGATCCTACTTTTTTTGGAACACAAAAATCAATCTCTTTTCGATGGAGATAATTTGGATTGATAGACCCTTTCAAATTGTTAAAAATAAAAAACCATACAAAGAAAAAATTTCTAATAATAACTTCATTAGAACCACTCGCTCTTCTTCGACCCCACACAAGTAATGTGTCATCATTCCTTTCCTCTCTCTCCTTTCTCTCTTCTTTTCCCTATTGGTCCCTTATGATTAATTTTCTTATTTGGAATATCAGGGTTGTGGGTCTCTTCACATCCTTGATGTTAGGAGTCTTTGTCGTGTTCATAATATTAAGTTACTTGTTCTTATTGAACCTCATTAATTCTTCTAAGATTGCTTTTGTGCTAGATCACTTGGTTTCCATAATTTCTTTTTCAATCTTAATAATAAAATTTGGTGCTTTTGGAACAACTCCATCACCATTTCCATCATTGATGATCTTGACCAATTGGTTAATGTCAAAATCTCCTTTGGTGACTTATCGGCTTTTGGCTCTTTTATCTATGCTTCTTGTAATAGAGCTGGTAGGAACATTCTTTGGAATCACTTACGCACCTTCCTCCCTAACCTTCCACGGTTGGTTGGAGGTGATTTCAATACTATCATAGCTAGTTAGAAAGAAGGGGAGGATGTTCTCCTAACCTTCATTCCATGGAGGACTTCTCAAATATGATCCTTGATTGCAATCGATCGACATTGGTTTCCTTTGGGTCTAATTACATGTGGCACAACTCTAGACTTTGGCGACATCTAGATAGGACCCTATTTAATTCTCTTTGGATCAATCGTTACTACCATTGTTGAGCGAGAACTTTGACCATGCTCCTCTTTTGATTTCCTTCAAAATCCCCCCCCGTCTACTCCCTCTCCTTTGATTTCAAAATATGTGGACCCAACATAGTTACTTCTGTAATGCTCTCACTAATTGGATGGCCTCTATTTTCAGGATAATTACATTAAAGGTATGACTCATCTTTGGCTTAAGCTCAAAAGACTTAAACAAAATCTCAATTGGTGGAACAAACACAATTTCAAAAATCTTTTCACAAATCTTAAAGCTATGGAACAAGAGGTTTGTTCTCTTGAAGAAATTTGTCTCCATCGATCTGGAAGGTTGAACATTGCCAAGAATATCTTGGCTAATTATCAAAACATGGAAGAAACCTATTGGCATCAAAAAAGCAAGCAACATATTGATGGTGAGAAACACCGGTATTTTCATGCCATTTGTAATAAGCGGAGCCTTAAACTTCAATTAAGAATCTAATGGTGAATGGATAACCGATAACAATGATATTAATTAAGGTCATACATCATTTCCAAACTTTATAAAATTCTAATCCGTTGCTGGGAACTTTATCAAACACTCATCTTATTCCCTCTATGATTAACAGTGAAGATAATCATTTACTCACTAGTGCCCTTAGAAGAGGAGATTAGTAATACTCTTAAGAACATGAACCACTCATTTCTGTACGGCGGCTATCGACTCACTTCTTTTAGCATTGTTGGTCATTTATTAAAATCGACTTAGTTGATGCTGTTATTGATTTCTTTGATGGCAATCCTATTCCCAAATACTTTTCTAGCACTTCTATTGTCCTTATTTCCAAAACTAACAATCCTAAATCTTGGGGCAATTTAGACCGATTAGTCTTTGCACCTTTTTTCAAAAACTCATTACTAAATTAATAAACAATAGACTTAGCCCTTTGCTTCCTAAAATCATCTCCCCAAATCAGACTAGTTTTGTTAAACATAGAGTAATATCGGATAATATTCTTCTTGCACAGAGGTTCATGACATTGATATCCCTTCTAGAGGAGGCAACATCTTATTCAAATTGGACATCGCTAAAGCCTTTGATAATCTCTCATGAGATTTTCTCTTTCAAATCTAAATTTGTTTGGTTTTAAGTTTTATCACGGATTATAAAAAGGTGTATCACGAATGGTTTTGGTTATCTTGAATGGTGAGTCCATAGGTTTCTTTCCTTCTAGCCATGGTTTGAGGCAAGGTGACCCACTATCACCTTCTCTTTTTTATCATCGCTATTGAATACACAGGAGCCTTAATGATCTTTTACTCATAATCTAATATGTCTTTTAAAACTCATGGAGGCTTCCCTATTTCTCATCTTAGCTTTGCATATGATTTTATTATCTTCTGCAACGACTCCCTTCAACATGTTAAAATCATTAAGAACCTTCTAAATGATTTTGGTAAAGTTAGTGGCCTTTTCTTAATGAAGGAAAATGTTTTATTCCTTCAACTAAGATTCCACCTATAGACTTAACCAAATATCGAATTACTAATTTTAAGCAAAATCAACTCCCTCTTAATTACCTTGGGCTCCTCTTTAAAGGCCAAAAGATCACACCTTTTGATGATCTAATTTAGAAAATTTCTAACAAAATTTTGGTTTGGGAATTTCATTTACTCTCTCTTTTGGTGGTAGGCTTACCTTGATCAAGAGCACTCTAAATTCCATGCCTATACCTTCTCCAAACCATTGTGCCTACTCTACCATCAATAGAATTGAGCGTCTATTAAACAAATTCTTAAGGGAACCAATACCTCCTCTAAAAAATGCACTTGGTCATCTTGGTCCAAAATTGTGGTACTCTTGAAGAGGTGCAGGGTTGTAAATCCATCAAAGAAGTTATCAATGCCTTCTCCTACAAACTTTGGTGGAATTTTAGGAGCAAAAATAGTCTTTGGGCTAATTTCATGACTTCTAAATATTGCGGGTAAACATCCTCTCATTTGTCCCTTTAAATGGGTGATTCTCCGTGGAGAAGACTTTGTTACATCAAATGGGATGTAAAATCCTTAATTTTTTGGGGCATAAACTCAGCAATTCCTTCTTTTGGCAAGACAACTAGAGTGGTTGTGGATCCATTGATGACTTACTCTACACTCACTCCACTTTTATTAGAGTTAATTCATTCGCAAAACCACAAGTGGAACACTAGTAAGATTACTGATTCTATTCCTTCCACTTTCTTAAATATGATTACTAATATTCCTATCACTCCTAACAATCATGATCAGATTATCTTTAAGCTATCTCATAATGGGGCTTTCAACCTTAAAAATGTGTGGCTTCACACTAAAGACACCCAGGATTCTTCTATTGTGTTCTCCAAAATTTGGAATAACAATATCCCCTCTTCTTACTCTGTTCTTACTTGGCGTATCCTAAAAAACTTTATTCTTGTTGACTCTTTGTTGTGGGGTAAAGGGTTTTACTTACCATCTAAATGTCAATGTTGTTCTCATATTAAGAATGTGAACCATGTTTTTGTTAATGGAGCTATTGCCTCTAAAATTTGGATTTGGTATGATCTATTCAACACTTGTCAATTTTAATTGTTCTTTTAATTTATATCAACTTCTTGAAGTTTACTTTGACAATGCAATTAAAGGTCATATTAAAATCATAATCTCGCCATTACTCTTATTTGGTTCATATGGATGGATCGTAATGATGCTAAACATCGTGGGATTTGTATGAATCACATGAGGATTATTGCTAGAACTAAAAACAAAATTTGTGACTATTTAAAATAATTCATCACAAACATTTTAAAGGCTAAATCGTAGCCAATAAAAGGGCCTCAACCTTCCCGGACTTACTATCAAAATAGAATGGTTTTGGAAAAACCTCTTGATCATATTATTAAAAAATTATCTTGGCTCATCTCTCACATAATGGCTCACGGTTGTAGGCATTTTAGGGGGGGTATAGTCCTATGTGCATTTGCTTATCCTCTTATTTCACTTGTCCCTTATCGAGCTTATGGCGGCTTTAGAAATTTTATTCAAAATGGGCTCAATATTTGGATAGAGGTGGGCTCTTCTCTTGATCTTTTGACTTACCAATATGAGCAGCTTGTTTTCTCCTCAAGCAAACTAGGGCTCTTCTCTCAACTGAATTTTACCATCACTCATGTTTGGCATGAAGGTGCTGTCGATTACCTTGCAAATCGTAGATTAGATATCATCTTCTTTGATCAATTTACCCAAATACTTGCTTGGTGCGGTTAACTTGGACAACTCGGGCTTCCTTACCTCATCTAATTCTCCTCTTTTCCTCCCTTTTTTGGTTTTCTATTTCCCGTGTTCTTTATGGATACTCTTCATAGATATCATTGTTGTCTTGTGCTCTTTGCCATGACTTCTTTGCCTTTACCCTTCTCCTTTAGTTGGAAGCTTTCTTTTTTTTTGGGTGGAGTTATCTATTTTGATGGGCTTAGCCTTTAATACTAACTCTTATAACCGTTTTTTCTCCGACAATATGGCTTGGAGATTTTTTCTAACTATGTTGATTCTAGGCATTATTAGTGTGCATTATCTTGGTTTTGGTTTTTATTTTGATGATTATAGTACTTCTTTGGCTGATGCTTACATTCCTTAAGACTCTTTACTCCTTAAAGGCATTATTCATAAAGGTTCCATCACTTATGCTGAAAATATTTTGGTTGGTTGTTGGGCTTGGTCTTTTGCAGTACATCCTTGCTTATATAATGCATAATCTCACATGCTTTCTGCAAGGAAAGAAATTATACTCTGGTCTCTTTTAATGGTTTTTTATTCCAAATCCTTATGGAATGGATTGGGCTTCATTGCTTTTTTGGGTTTTGAGGTTCTTGCCATGGTTGTTTGTTGATTTGTTTGTTGATTTGGTTTTCATCTCTGTGGGTTGGGTTCTTCTGATTTTCTCTTGTTCTTCTCCCAGTTTCCTCCTGCTATTTTTTGCCATCTTGCACTCTTGTCTTAGCAAGTTCGGTTTTGGACCTTCATTTTCTCAAAACTCGATTGGTATTGATGGCTCTTGGAATCATCTTCTTATTTTATATTCTAGTGGCTTACAATGTTGCATTAGTTGCTCGATGGGAGTACTATCGATTTCTGGATTATTTACATTTTGGATTCTTTGCTCATTTGGGGTGTTGTGAATCAAATTCTGATCATTGTTTATATTATAATCACATCTAATGAGTTTGTCTTTATTCTAGATTGGAGTGTCATTTACGTTTGAGGTACTATAGTCGATGTTTACTTTGTTCTTGTTTAAGATTTTGGAGGTTTATGGATTTGATTTATCGATTAATCACTCTTGTAACTTGCTATAGTATCCCTTTTACTGCTGCTAGTATTATGCGGATCCGCATGCCTAATCAAGCTTCTCTCTTAACCTATGTTTTGTATAATCTCAATGATTGTTATTATGGCAAGCTTGTGGGTATTTCTCCAAGGATTATGGGCTGAATTGGGATAGTGTTCTTTGCTATTATGAATGTTCTAATGTGGTAGCTTTTGATTTTCACGATCATTTGGCTCTGTTGGGGTCTTGACAATCTATATCTCTTAATGTTTGCGGTACTTTAATCTATAAGTTTTGTGGTAATTTTGGGACTTTCTTGATTTACCTTTCCGGCTAGTTTCTTAATCCACGAATGCATGAGGAATGGCTTACTCTTTGGACAACTATTGAGCACCTATTGGTTGCTTTTCTTTATTCTTTGTTATTTTCGGTTGGGATATCCCATCTCTACACCAATATCTCTTTGCGAGGAATTGTGTTATTTTTTTCAATACTAGTCTTGCTATTTTTGGTCTTGCTTCCCATGATCAGCAGATCTAGATTAATGTGACTAATCATCCTGCTAATGTTTTGAATGTCCCTTGGATTGGCTTGTGGTGAGTTTTCTCCCCAACCTATCTTTATATATGCTTTTGGGGTGGATTCTTGGCCAGCTTGTTGGTATTAACTACCTTGGTTATTGGCTGCACTGGATTATTAATCTGGTATCCATTGCACTGTTAATCCTGGATGGGTGGTTTTATGGCAAGCTAGCTTGTTTTTGTTGTCTTGATTGTCTTAGGTTTTTGGTGTTTCTTGTCATTGCTTTTCATGATACTTATTCCTATGTTATATCTTCTTGGCTATTAACTATGGCATTGTCTATTCTAATTGAGAGGCTTGGATGGTTTTGGCCTATTTGTTGCTATCCTGGCTGGTTTTTGCCTTGGGTTTTGCCTTCGTTACCTATTATATTGTTTTGTCTGGATTCTAATGATATTTTTCATTTGAATACAATTTTTGACCCTTTTGCTGGTGGGTTCCAATCTGATAATAACCTCTCTGCTTTTGGGATTGGCTCGATTACTGTCTTTGTTGCTCAACACACGGTAGTTTTTCACTGTTCGGTTATCTTTGGATATGATTAAGTTTCAAGCTATCTTGCCCAGTTATCTTGTCTCTGTTTGTTTTGGTCATTGGTATGCGGTGTGGCTTTCACGAATTATGTAACTATGTTGTCCCTTCTTTGTCTTGGCTGGTGTCTTGGCTATTATTGCCTTGGCTATTTTTTTGTCTTGACTATTTCTTTGTCTTGTTTTACGGATCTACGTGGATCTAATTTGTATTCTGTTGCACTAGCGATTTTGTTGTTGGGCTATCTCGGATTGCCCTTATTTATTTATCGGTATTGCTCATTATCTTCTGCGATCTACATTACCCTTATTGTTTCTATTCCACAGGACCGAATGGCTTGTGCTTTCTCTCTTGTCTTTTGTCTTCTCTCTGGAATGCAATCTGTCCTTTCATGTATTGGCTATGGATGTCTTGCTATTCTTGTGCCTTTACTCTTGGTTACATGTTGTTTTTTGTTTTCGGATTCTCTTATGGAAATCATTTGGCCTAGTTTTCTAATCTGGGATGGTCATTGTTTAGTTGGGTTGGATTTACTTTGCCCTGCAATCTATCTCCTGCTTTTTCCAATCTGGATTACCTGCTATTCTTGATGGGGGTTATTGTTGCCATGATTGGCCTTACAATTGAACTAATTTTCTTCACGAATATGGCTACTCATGAGATTACGGCTAAGATGGCTCACTCACTAATGTTTATGTATTCTCTCAACTCAAGATGGCTCATTGATGATAATTTTCTTGAATGAGACTCCTTATCCTTCACTCTTAGCAATTACCTATATATTTTAGATATGATTTTGCTTAGGTTTGTAGGTAATAAAGCTCACAAGAATATCGACAACTGGGTGCTTCCTTCCCACAGGTTTGTTGGCTATGATGGGTGATGTTCTCACTCCTTTTTTGGTTGTAGTAGCTCATGTGATGCAACCCTTAGTTTGGATGCTCATATTTGCATCGCCCCAACATGGTGTGATTGAGCGAGCCTTCTCTATCACATTTCTTTATTATCATACTCATATTATATTGTTTCCTTCTATCTTTTTGTATTACCTTAAGCTTCTAATCTCTCTCTCATTATCACTTTGCGGTGTTTCTCTCTTTTATCTTGCGGGTTCTGCATATTACCAAACTCTTACAACCATCGAGCATTGGCCTTATCCTTTCTTTAGCCTATTATGTTAATCAACTTGTATCTTTTGATTATTTTAATGTTTTCTTTTGCTCTTGAATGTACTTAGATGGGGATTTACTCCTTAGGCGATTAGCTCTTTGAGCAGTAGTTTTGGAGTTTATCCCCTTTAAGGACTTTGTAACCCTTTTTTTTGTGGCAATAAAATCCCCCCGTATCATGGGGTTTCCCTAAAAAAAAAAAAAAAAAAAAACCTTAAACACTAAGCCCAACCCTAAAAAACCTAAAACCTAAAAAACTCTAAAACCCTAAACCTTGGACCCTAAACCTATAACCCTAAACCAACAAAACTAAATCTTAAACCATAAACCCTAAACCATAAACTAAAACCTAAATAAACCTATATCCTAAACCAAACTACCCTAAACCCTAAACCACAAATCTAAAAATCCAAACTTAAACCTAAACATACCCTAAAGAAATTCCAAACCCTAAACTAATCCTAAACCTAATACTAAATCCTACTAACCATAAACAACCTTATACCCTAAACCAAAATTAAACTAAACTAAACTAAACTATACCAAAACTAAACTCTAAAAGCAAAAAAAGCATAAAACTCTAAATCCTAAACCTAACCAAAACCCAAAATCCTAAATAAACCTTAAGCCCCAAATCCTAAACCTAAAGTAACTAAATAAATTTAAAATAAACCCTAAAACCTAAAATAATTAAACCTAAACCTAAACCCAAAGAATGGGAAAAACTAACATCACCATCAAATCAACTATGGAGGCAGGCAAATCGGTGATTATCGAGTGGTGGAGATCTAGAGGTCTGGTAATGGTGGTGGTGGTCAGAGTAGTGGTGGTTATGTATGTAGGAGGAGCGATGGAGGTTACTACCGTGGTGGTGGTGGAGGGAGAGATCATGGATATGATGGAGGATCCTGCTACTCGAGAGGTTAGGGTGGTTCTAATGGGAACTAGAAACTAAAAGAATGATCGATCTATCTAAATGGAACTTTATCTTTATAGTAGAGATGGTTCTAGCTATCTAGGGTTTTTTATTTACTCTATTAGTGCTCATTTTTTATTTTTGTCGTCGCTTATGCCTTTGAAAACTTGGGGTGCTACTTGCTTGATGAAATCTAAAAGAAAAATTGTTGAATCTGAATTTGTTTTCTATTTAAAAAAACCTTAAATCCTAAACCCTAAACCCTAAACCTTAAAACCTAAATGAAAACTTAAACCTTAAACCTAAAACATAAACCCAAACCTAAACCCACAAACCTTAAACCCTAAACCCTAAAACCCTAAACAAACCTAAACCTTAAACCCAAAACCTTAAACCCTAAACCATAAATACAAACTCTAAACCTTAAACTCTAAACTCTAAAACATAAACCCTAAACCCTAAATCCTAAATCCTAAATAAATAAAACCTAAAACCTAAAATAAACTAAACCACAAACTACATAATATCTATTAAACCTAACTAACATAAAATTTAAACCTAAAAATAAACCTAAAATGACCTTAAAACCTAAAATTAAACCAAAATTAAAATAATACCTAAAACCTAAAAGTAAAATAAAATAAAATTAAACTAAAAATAAAAATTGAAACTAAACCTAAAAGCTATAAAAAAATACTAAAATAAATAAAAGAAATAAACAAACTAAAAAATAAAAACAAATAAATAAAAAGTAAATAAATAATAAAATATAATTATAAAATAAACCTTAACACTAAATCTAAAGACTATGTAACCAACCCTAAACCTAAACAAACCAATATAACCCAAAAATCATCCTTAAACCCTGCCTAACTCCAAAACTACCCTAAACTAACCCTAAAAAGCTAACCCTCACTAAACCTAGCCACACAAACTAAAACTAACCTGACTAAATAAACCCTCCTACCTAAATCCTAAACCTAACTAAACCAAAATGCTAAAACCTAAACCCTAAGATCCTAAAACTACCTAAACTAAATGACTTAATAATAAATGAAAATAAACTTAAACCTAAATAAAATAAACCAGACTAAACTAAACTTAAACCTAAAAATAAAGTAAAATAAAATAAACTAAAATAAAATAAATAAAACATAAACTAAACTATGAAATAAAATATACCTAAATTAAAATAAAATAAAATAAAAACTAATAAAATAAAATAAAATAAAGTTGAAATAAAAAATTAAAAATTAAAACTTAAACCTAAAAAAATACATATAAATAAATAAATAAATAAAAACCTACCAAAAAAACCTAAAATAAAAATAAAATAAATAAAATAAAATAAACCTAAACCTAAACTAAAATAAACTAAAATAATTACAACCTAAACCTAAACCTAAGCTAAATAAAATAAAATAAACTCAAAATAAACCTAAACCTAAACTAAAATAAACTTAAAAATAAACCTAAAATAAAAAAAATAAAATAAAACCTCGTAAACCAAAAAAATAAAATAAACTTAAATGTAAAATAAAACAAACTAAATCTCAACTAAAATAGACCTAAACCTAAATTAAAAATAAAACTTAAAATAAACCTAAAATAAAATAAAACTAAACCTAATAATAAAAAAATAAAACCTAAACTTAAAATTTAAAATTTAAATAAACTCAACTAAAATAAATCAAACATAAACTTAAACCTAAAATAAACTAAAATTAAAATAAACCTAAAATATATAAATAAAACAAAATAAAATAAAAATAAACTTAAGTAAATAAAATAAGATAAACTAAAATAAAAAAAATAAAAAACACAAACCTGTCATTTAAATTAAAAAACTATAAATCCTAAACAAACCCTAAACTCTAAGCCTAAAACCTAACCATAAACCCTAAACCCTAAACTCTAAACCCTAAACAAACCTAAACCTAAACCTAAACCCTACCCTAAACTAAACTTTAAAACTAAACCCTAAACCCTAAAAGGATACACCCTAAAACCCTAAACCCTAAACCCTAAACTCAAAACCCTAAACCCTAAATCCTAAATGCTAAACTATAAACCATAAACCCTAACCATAAACCCTAAATCCTAAACCCCAAACCCTAAACCCTAAAACTAAAACCCTAAACTTAAAATGAAAGTATCTAACTAAATTAAAGAATAAACTTAAACCCTAAAACATAATAAACTTAAACCTAAACCTAAATCCTACGAATGGGTAGAACTTTGACGGTAGGAACATCACCATCAGCCAAGCTCAGTCTAGATCTGATGGTGGAGGAGAAGATGGAGACAGTGGTTATCACAGTGGTGGTGGGGGATCTAAAGGCGCTGGTGGATATGGAGGTGCTGGTTAGAGCAATGGTGGTTATGGAGGTAGGAGGAGCGATAGAGGTTATAGCCGTGATGGTGGCGGAGGGAAAGATTGTAGATATGATAACGGATCCCACCACTCGAGAGGCCGAGGTGGTTCTGATGGGAACTAGGGAAACTGAAGAATGGCTGATCCGATCTGCTACTTATGGAACTATGTCTTTACAGTAGAGATAATTCTAGTTTTCTAGAGCATTTGATTTGCTCTATGCGTGCTCATTATTTATCTATATTGTCGCTTGTGTCTTTGAGAACTTGGTGTGTTACTTGATTGATGAAATCAAAAAGAAGAAATGTTGAATATGAATTTATTTTCTATTAAAGAAAACCAAAAACCCTAAAGCCCAAACTAAAAGCTGAACACTAAACCCTAAACCCTAAAAAAGAAAAAAAAATAAAAAAATAGAAAAACCCTAACCCTAATAGCTAAACCTTAAAACTAACCCTAATCTTTAAACACTAAACCTACAACCCTAAACCCTAAACCTAAAACCCAAACTTAAACCATAAACCCATAAACTAATAAAACACTAAAACTAACTAAAACTAAAACTAATAAATAATAAACTTAAATTAACAAATGATAAACTAAAACTAATAAACTAATTATAAAAAAAAATAATAATAAAATAAAAAACTAATAAAAGTATTAAACTAAATAAACTAAATAATAACTAAAACTAATAAACTAATAATATGAAAACTAACTAAACTAATTAACAAACTAATAATTAAATTAAACATAAACAAAAGAACCCGACTAATAAACTAACTAAAAATAAACTAAACTAATAAAACTAATAAACTAAACTAAACCTAACAATTAACTAAAACTAATGATAAACTAACTAAATTAAATCTTAATAAATAACTAATAATAATAACTATTAATAAAGCCTAAAATAACATTCTTGGACAAATAAAATAATAGTAATAATGAAAATAAGCCAATAACTAAACTAACATAATAAAACCAATAACTAATAAACTAACTAAAATAATTAAATAAAATAAAAAATATTAACTAATTAATAACTAAAACTAATAACTAAACTGAACTAATAAACTAATAAAATAACTAAACCTAATAGTAAACTAATTAAATCATAATAACTAAAATTAATAAAAAACTTAAAAAACTAATAAACTAAAACTAAATAACATAACAACTAAACTAATAAAGTAATAATAAATTAAACTAAATAAAACTAATAACTAAACTAATAATAATAATAATAAAGTAAACTAATAATAAACTAAATAATTAATAAAACATAAATAAATATACTAAATCTAATAATAATAAACAAAACTAAGAAACTAACTAGCAATAATAAACTAATAAAACTAACTAAACTAATAAACTAATAAATAATAATAATAAATAGACTCAACTAAAAACTAATAATACCTAAAAACACTAAATAATAATAAAAAACCTAATAACATAAAACTAACTAAACAAACTAATAATAACTAAATCAAATAATAAATAATTAAAACTAAACTAACTAAACTAATATATAATAATAAACTAAATAAAAACTAACCAATAAAAAACTAATAATAACTAAACTAACTAAAAAACTAATAAACTAATAATAATAATAACTAAAACCAATAATAATAATAATAATAATAATAATAATAATAATAATAATAATAATAATAAGAACTAAATAAACTAAACACTAAACTCCTAAACCTAAATTAATAAAACTAATAATAATAAGCTAAATAAAAGTAAAATAATTAATAACTAAACTAATAAAACTGATAATAATAATTAAACAATAATTAAAAAAATAATAAACTAATAATAAAACTAAACTAAAATTAACTAATAACTAACTAATAAAACCTAAAAAGCAAATCAATAATAAACTAAAAACATAATAATAACTAATAAAAAAATAAAACTAATAATAAATCAAATAAAATTAATAATAACTAATAAATAACCTAAAATTAATATCTAATAAACTAATAAATAAACTAATTAATAAAACTAAACTAATTAATAAATAAATCAAAACCATAATAAATAATAAACACTAAAACTAAACTAATAAACTAATAATAAATAACTAAATAACTAACTAAAACTAAACCCTAAATCTAAACTAATAAGCCATGAAAAAACTAACTAATAAATAAACTAAACCTAATAAACTAACTTATAACTAATAATGAACTAATAATACAACACATTACTAATAACTAACTAGCTATCAATAACTAAACTAATAAAAAGTAGTAATAATAATAACTAATAACTAATTAACTAAACTAATAAACTAATAATAATAATAATAAAACTAACTAACAATAACTGAACTAATAAAAACTAGTAATAATAATAATAATAACAAATAACTAGCTAACTAAACTAATAAACTAATAATAAACTAACTAGTAAAATAACTAAATAACTAAACCCTAAACCCTAACTAAAATAAAACTAAATAAATAATAAAATTAATAATAAACATAAACTAATAATAATAATAACTAAAGAAAAACAAAACTAAATTAAAACTATAATAAACAAACTAACTAAACTAATAATAATAATAATAAATAACCAATAAAAAAAATCTAAACATAAACTAAACTAAAAAACTAATAACAATAAACTAACAAACTTAAACCCATAACTGAACTAATAAAACTAATAAACTAAATTAATAAACTAATAAATAAACTAAGAAAACTAAACTAATAAAATTAAACCACTAACTAAAACTAACTAAAACCTAAATAATCATAAAACCATAAACTAGTAATAATAATTAACTAAACTAAGTAAATAACTAACTAACTAATAATAACTAAACTAACTAATAATAACTAATAAATAAACTAAATCAAAACTAAACCCCATAAACAAAATAATTAAATAAACTAATAAACTAAACCTAAACCCTAAACTAACCAATAATAATAATTAAAACTAAAACTAATAAAACTAAACTAATAACCTAACTAAAACTAAACCAACTAAACTAAACATAAAACTAATAAACTAATAATAACCTAAAACTAATCAAACCTAATAATAACTAATAAACTAAACCTAAAACCTAAACCCTATTATCTGATTTTAGGATCCTCACATTCTTGGTGTGTTTTAAGCACTTTCTCTCTGATTTTATAGAATCGCCTTGGGCCAATCTCGCCCTATTCTTATCACAACAACTGTGGCAAACTTTTCAAATCCATGGGATAAATTCCATGTGTCGATGGATCCCAAAAATAGATTTTTTTGGGTAATCCTACATCTAAATTACTTGTGTTATAAAATCTTTCAAAGAGGCTTTATTAAGAATTCCTCCAAGCCTCCATTGAATTTGCTTCATACAACTATTAAAGGTACTCCAACAATTATGGTTTTAGATGAGAATATTGAAAGATTAACTGAGTCTTTTATGTTTTCTTTGATTGGAAAGTTTTAATTTAAACGGCCAAAGAAGGAAGATATTCGTTCTTTTTTTTCATAGCTTAAATTTGTCAAGTTCTTTTTCCATTGAGCTGATTGATGCAAGGCATGTTATGATTAAACTTTCTAATGGCCTTAATTAAAGAATTTTGTCTAGCCATTCTTACTATGTTTTTAATTATGAAATGCATATTCTAAAGTGGATGCCTATGTTTGATGTTAATGAAGAGTCTCCTATTGTTCCCATTTCGATTTCTTTACCTGACTTATCAATTCATCTATTTAATCATCATATTCTTTATGCTATTGAGTTGATTTTAGTCAACCTTTGCAAGTTGATCAAGCAACAACTACTTCTTCTAGACCATATGTTGTTAGAATTCTTATAGAGATTAATATTACTAAAAGATATCTGAATGAAAGTTGGTTGAGTTCGAAGAAATGCGATTATTTTCATAAAGTTATTTTTGAGAACTTTCCCTTTTTTCATAATCATTGTAAGATTCATGGGCATGAAATTTTTGAATGCTTTATTGCTCCTCCCCCTCTCAACAAGAAAATCACTAGTAAGAATTCAATTGTTGAAAAATTGAAGATTCTCTGAAGTTGAATAAAGGAAAATCTGCTTTTCAAAATTTTCATGTTTCGTAAAACCAAATTTTTGAATCTTCTGGAAAAGTTTTGCTTATTAATGATTTCTCTAATGTGAAAGGTAATTTTGATGTTTAAAAAAGTTTTAACTAATAATCATGCTCTAAATGTTTTTTGATGATTTTGTTAAAGGGAAGACTTTAGATGCCATGGTTAATGATTCTAATGGTTTGAATGTTATGCATAAGTCCTTTCATGATGATGGTTCAAATATTATTGATGTTAACACCATTTCTTCCAATTAGTTGGATGTTGTTTCTCTTTCTCCTACGTCTGCTTTAGAACATAGGAAAGAGACTATTTCTTTGCCTTCTTTGATTGAAAATGGTGGTGAAATAAATGTTCTTATTTTTGATATTTTAACATATGGTCCTAACAATCTCGTTAATATTTGTGATCCTTCTTTTAAAAAATAATATTTAGATACCTGTGACAATTCTCTCATTATGAATAGTTCTATTTCGATTCAAAATGATGGTTTTTATATGGCTAGTAATTTTGTTCAGAATTTTGGTATTATGCTATATGTTTCTAAGGGATTTGGATCTTATTTTAATCTCTTACATGAAGAATGTACTAAAAATTTGGATTTTGCTTCTCTTACTTCTTTTAAGAGTGAAGATAGAGATGATACTCTTTAGATTTTGTTGGAATGTGAAAATATTGATAATTGTCTTCTTAATAAAGTTATTTTTCCTCCTTCTTTCACTTATGATTATGAAATGCATACTATTTCTGATTTTCCTTTGTTTAATGCTATGGATGATTCTGAATGCTCTTCTTTGAAATTGATAGCTTCTGCTATTCCCCATGACTTTTATAATAATACTGAATCATTTTCAAATTCTTCCCCATGCCTTACATCTTTGTCTCTTTGGAGGTTCTTTTTGAGCTCCGTGGATTCTTCCCCTTTGCTATCTTGCTTCACTTTTTTTAATTTTGTCTTTATTTTTTCTTTATTGCTCTTTGATGTATTAGTTTAGGGACTAAACTTTTCAGGATTTTCCTGTCTTTCATTTAAGCAGTAGTTTTTTTTTATAGTTTAGTCTTTAATATGGTCTTCTTACACCTATTTTTCAGAGGAATTATTTCCTTTTGGTTAAAAAAACCCTAAAAAGTAAAACCAAAACCCAAAACCCTAAAAACCCTAAACACTAAACCCTAAACCTTAAATCCTAAACCCTAACCTTAACCCTAAACATTAAACCCTAAACCCTAAAACCCTAAACCCTAAACCCTAAACCCAAAACCTTAAAAACTTAAAAACCTTAACCTAAACTAAATAAAATCTAAAAATAAAATAAATAAAAAACCTAAACCTAAATAAAAAAATAAAAACTGACACTAAAACCTAAACCTAAACCTAAACCTAAAAATAAAATTAAATAAAAAATAAAAATAAACTACAATAAAATAAATAAAAACCTGAACTAACTAAAGAATAAAATTATCCTAAGAATAAAAAACCTAAATAAAAAAACTGAACATAAAATAAAATAAAATAAGCCTAAAATAAAATAAAATGAAAAGTAAATAAAAATCTTAATCTAAAATAAACTTAAAAATAAATAAAAATTTAAACCTAAACACTAAGCTAAAAAAACTAAATGTGAAGTAAAAATAAAATGAACCTAAACCTAAACTAAATTAAAATAAATTAAAACCTAAGCCTAAACCTAAAATAAACTAAACCTATACCTAAACTAAATAAAATAAAATAAACTAAAAATAAACCTAAAACTTAAACCTAAAAAAATAATATAAAAACCTAAACCTAAACCAATAAATAATAAATAAAACTTAAACCTAAAAAATAAAATAAAAATAAAACTCAACTAAAAAATAAACCTAAACTAAAAAATAAACTAAGATAAAAGCCCTAAACTAAAAATAAATACACCTAAAATAAATAAATTAAACTAAATAAAAATAAAAAATAATATAAACTAAAATAAATAGAAAATAAAGTTAATAAACCTAATAAACCTAAACCTACCGGTTCACTTAATTAAAAAAAAACCTAAACCCTTAATCCTAAACCTTAAACCCTAAACCCTAAACCCTAAACCCTAAAAAGCCCTAAAGCCTATACCCTAAACCTTAAACCCTAAACTCTAAATCCTAAACTCTAAACCCTAAACCCTATACCCTAACCCAAAACTCGAAACCCTAAAAGCACAAGCCCTAAAACCCTAAACCCTAAACTCTAAACCTCAGTGTAGATCCTTAACAAACTTCTATCTTCCAGGATCTCAACATCCCAACTAAGATCTACAATGCAGTAAAATTATCACCTATTGAGTTTATTAAAAAAGGCAAAATCTCCTCAAAGGCTTCCTCACTAAGCTGGGATTAGGCCATTCTCATGGCCTTGTCATCCTATGTATGATGATGGTTCTGTGAATCTTGAGGTGCTTGACCTCAAAGATGATCTCATCGAGAAGTTTTTGGCAGGCCTTTTAATGATCACTTCTCTCTCGCTAGCCATCAAACCCTTGCTATAGCGCCCCACATGTTCATCAATGCTTACAAGAATGTTGTCACCATCATGATTGCCACTGATTACACAAACCTGCACGTCGAGAAGGTTAAGGAGTATTTAAAGGATCCTAGTAAATTTGATGTGGTCTAAACTTGATGCTTCGCTCTAACCTATTGTAGAAGAGAAGAAGGAAGAGCATCAGGAATTGATGATGATATGGGTTTCATTTTGTTCCTAAGCTTTATTGGCTTTCTATAAAATCAAATTTTATTGTCTCTAGAGTTAAAACATTTTGTGAAATATATTTTGTAAATTTTTAATTGCATTTTATTTTACCCTATTTTATTAGTTGTTGAGGATAATGACTTTTGATTTGGTAATTTCTTGTTTGTTATGGAATCATATGAGTTAAAAAATAAATAAATAAACCCTAAACCCTAACTGTAAACCTTAAACCCTAAATTGTAATCGTTAATCCTAAACCCCAATCCCCAAATCCTAAATCTAAACATAAAGTAACTAAATAAATTAAAGAAAAGTCTAAATCCTAAAACCTAATAAACCTAAACCTAAACCTATACCCTAAGAATGGGCAAAACTTGACAAGAGAACATCATCACAACCAAGCTCCTTTAGATATGGAGGCAAAGGTGGAGGGGAGGAAAAGGTGAGGTGGTAGTTTGCACAATGGTGGTGGGGGATGTGGAGGTGCTTGGATATGGAGGTGGTAAAGTGGTGGTGGTGGTGGGAGAGATGGAGGTTATAGCTGGTGGTGGAGGAGGAGATCGGGATATGATGGTGGCTCCTCGCTACTAGAGGCGTGGTTCTAATGGGAATTGGAGAACCAAGAACAAAGATAATCATACGCTTATGGAACAGTGTCTTTACAATATAGATGGTTCTAGTTATCTTAGGTTTTTGATTTTCTCTATGTCTGCTTATTTTTTATCTATGTCGTTGCTTATGTCTTAAAAAACTTGGTGTGTTACTTGGTTGATGAAATCGAGAAAAAGAAATGTTGAATATGAGTTGGTTCTCTATAAAAAAAACCCAAAACCTTAAACCCCAAACTAAAACCTGAACCCTAAACCTAAAACCTAAACCCTAACACTAAACCCTAAACTGTAAACCCTAAAAATAAATAAACAAAAAACCCTAACCCTAAATCGTAAACCCTAAAACTAACCCTAAACCTACAACCCTGAAACTTAAACCCTAAACCTTATAACCCTAAACCTAAATAAAAAAAATAAACTAAAATAAAATACCTAAACTAAAATAAAATACCTCAACTAAAATAAATTAACCTAAAATAAATAAACTAAACTAAATAATAATAAAAATAAACATAAATAAAAAAATAAAAAATAAAAAATAAATAAAAAATAAATAAAATAATCAAATTAAAGAATGTAAGAAATGCTATAAATCTAAATTTGTTCTCTATTAAAAAAAAACCCAAAACACTAAACCCTAAACTTAAACATGAACACTAAACTAAAAACCTAAACCCTAAACCCTAAAACCCTAAAACCCAAAATCCTAAACCCTAAACCCTAAACCCTAAACCCTGAACCCAAAAAAAAGTCCTTAAACCCTGAACCCCAAATCCTAAATCCTAAACCCTAAACCATACACCCTAAACTAACCCTAAACCCTAAACCCTAAAAACATTAAAACCTAAACCAAAGCTGATTAAAACATAAAAAATTAAATAAATAAATAAATTTAAACCAAAACAAAATAAGAAAATAAAATAAAATAAAAACATAAACTAAAAACTAAACATAAACCTAAACCTAAACCTAAAAAGAAAATAAAATAAAAAAATAAAAACTTAACTAAAATAAAATAAATAAAACCTAAACTTAACTAAAATAAAACCTAATAAAATAAAACTAAACCTAAAATAATAATAAAAATAACCCTAAAATAAAATTAACTAAAACTAAATAAAAGCCTAAACTTAAAAATAAATAAAAAATAAAACCTAAACCCTAAATTAAAAAAAAACTAAACCTAACATAAAAATAAAATAAACCAAAACCTAAACTAAAATAAATAAAACCTAAACCTAAAAAAACCTAAACCTAAACTTAAACCTAAACTAAATAAAATAAAATAAACTAAAAAAAAAACCTAAACTAAACTAAAAAAATTAAACCTAAAAATAAACCTAAAATAAAAATTGAAAACCTAAACCTAAAAAAATAAAATAAAACCTAAACCTAAACCTAAAAATAAAAAAAATAAAACCTAAACCTAAAAAATAAAATAAAAATAAAACTAAATAAAAAAAATAAACATAAACCTAAAAAATAAATAAACCTAAAATAAATAAACTATACTAAATAAAATCAAAAATAAAAAATAAAATAAACTAAATAAACTTAAACTACTAGTTTACTTAATTTAAAAAAATAAAAAAAATTATAAAATTAAAAAAACCCTAACAATAAACCCTAAAACTATCCCTAAATGCTAAACTCTAAACCATAAACCTAGAACCCTAAACCCTAAATGCTAAACCCTAAATCCTAAAACCCTAAACCCTAAACCCTAAACACAAAACCATAAACCCTAAACCCAAAACCCTAATCCCTAAAACCCTAAACCCTAAACCCTAAAGCATAAAAAACCCTAAACCCTAAACTCTAAACCCTAAACTAACCCTAAATCCTAAAGCCTAAATCCTAAACACTAAACCCTAAAACCATAAACCCTAAACCCTAAACACTAAGCCCAAAACCCCAAAAACCTAAAAACCCAAACCTAAACTAAATAAAAACTAAAAATAAGATAAATAAAAATCCTAAACCTAAATAACATAAAACCTTAACCTAAACCTAAAAATAAAATAAAATAAAATAAACTAATTAAAATAAACTAAACTAAAATAAAGATAAACCTAAACTAAACTAAAAAATAAAATAAACCTAAGAATAAAAAACCTAAATCAAATAAAAGCTAAACGTAAAATAAAAATAAAATAAACCTAAGAAAATTAAATAAAAACTAAATAAAAACCTACCTAAAAATAAAACCTAAACCCTAAACTAAAAAAAAACTAAACCTAAACCTAAAATAAAAATAAAATAAACAACATAAAATAAACCTAAACTTAAACTAAAATAAACTAAAATAAAATAAATAAAACCTAAACTTAAACCCTAAAATAAATAAAATAAATTAGACTAAAAATAAACCTAAAAATAAACCTAAAATATAAACCTAAAACATAAACCTAAGAAAATATAATAAAACCTAAACCTAAACATAAAATAAAAAATATAACATAAACTTAAAAGAATAAAATAAAAATAAAACTCAACTAAAAAATAAACCTTAACCTAAAACTTAACCAAAAAATAAACTAAAATAAAATAGCTAAACTAAAATAAAAAATGTAGACTAAAATATATAAACCTAAAATAAATAAGATAAACTAAATAGAAAAAAATATAAATAAAATAAAAAATAAACAAAAATAAATAAAAAATAAACTAATTAAACCAAAGAAGAAATGTCGTAAATCTGAATTTGTTCTCTATTAAAAAAAAATCAAAAACCCTAAACCCTAAACTATAACTTGAACACTAAACCTAAAACCTAAACCCTAAACCCTAAACCCTAAACCCTAAACCCTAAACCCTTAAACCCTAAACCCTAAACCTAAACCCTAAACCCTAAACCCTAAAAAGCTAAAAACCTAAACCTAAACTAAGTAAAACCTAAAAATAAAATAAATTAAAAAATCTAAACTAAAATAAAATAAAAACATAAACTAAAACCTAAACCTAAACATAAACCCAAACCTAAAAAAATAAAATAAAAAATTCAAACTTAAATAAAATATAATAAATAAAAACCTAAACAAAACTAAAAAATTAAAAAGCCTCATAAAAGAAAACTAAACCTAAAATAAAAATAAAATTATCCTAAAATAAAATGAAATATAAACTAAATAAAAACCTAAACCTAAATAATAAACCTAATAATATAACCTAAAAATAAATGAAAAATATAACCTAAACCTTAAACAAAAAAAACTTAAACCTAAATTAAAAAAATAAAAAAACCTAAACCTAATCTAAAATAAACTAAAATAAAATAAATAAAACCTAAACCTAAACTTCAAATAAACTAAACCTAAATCAAAACCTAGAATAAATAAATAAAACCTAAACATAAAATAAAACTAAAACCCTAAACTAAAAAAAAAACTAAACCTAAAATAAAAATAAAATAAACCTAAACCTAAACCTACCTAAACTAAAATAAATAATAAAAAAAACTAAAAATAAACCTAAACAAAAATAAAAAACCTAAAATAAAAAAAAATAAAACCTAAACCTAAAATTAAAAAAAATAAAACCTAAACCTAAAAAAAGAAAATAAAATTAAAACTAAACTAAAAAAAAACCTAAACCTAAACCTAAACCTGAAAAATAAACTGAAATAAAAAACCTATACTAACATAAGTAAACCTAAAATAAAAAAAAACTAGAAATAAATTAAAAATAAACCTGAACTAAACATAAACTTAAACTAAAAAATAAAAACCTAAACCTAAACCTAAAAAATAAAATAAAACTTAAACCTAAACCCAAAAAATAAAAAATAAACCTAAACCTAAATTAAAAAATAAAACCTAAAGCTAAAACTAAAATAAAAAAAAAAACAAAAGTAAAAAAATAAACCTAAAGTTAAAGCTAAACCTAAAAAGTAAACTAAAATAAATAAACCTAAAATTAATAATCTAAACTAAATAACAATAAAAATAATCCTAAATCAAAATAAAAAATAAACTAAATAATCCTAAACCTACAAGTTTACTTAATTCAAAAAAAGAAAAAATGGAAAAAAATAAAAAAACCTAATCCTAAACCTTAAACCCTAAAATATACAACCATAAATAATAAACCCTAAACCCCAAACCCTAAACCCTAAAAACCTAAAAATCTAAAACTAAACTAAATAAAACCAAAAAATAAAATAAATAAAAAAGCCTAAACCTAAATAAAATAATTAAAATAAAATAAAAAAAATTTTACACTAAAACCTAAACCTAAACCTAAACTTAAAATAATATAAATAAAAAAATTAAAACTAAACAAAATAAAATAAATAAAACCTAAACTAAATTTAAAAATAAAATAAACCTAAAAATAACAAATAAATAAATTAAAACTAAACATAAAATAAAAATAAAATAAACCTAAATAAAATAAAATAAAACTAATTAAAACCTAAAATAAATAAAAAAAACTCAAACCCTTAACAAGAAAAAGCATAAACCTAAAATAAAGAAAAGAAAATAAACCTAATCATAAACTAAAATAAACTAAACTAAAATAAATAAAACCTAAACCTAAACCTAAACTAATCTAAACCTAAACCCTAAACTAAACAAAATAAAATAAACTAAAAATAAACCTAAACTAAACTTAAAAAAAAATAAACCTAAGGATAAAAAACATAAATAAAATAAAAACTAAACTTGAAATACAAATAAAATGAACGTAAAATAAAAAAAATAAAAACTAAATAAAATCCTAAACCTAAATAAACCAAAAAATAAACAAAAATTAAAATCTAAACCCTAAACTAAGAAAAAACCTTAACCTAAAATAAAAATAAAATAAAGTAAAACCTAAAATAAAATATACTAAACTAAAATAAATAAAACCTAAACCTAAACCTAAACTAAATAAATTAAAATAAACTAAAAATAAACCTAAACCTAAACTAAAAAATAAAACATTTAATAAACCTAAAATAAAAACATAAAACCTAAACCTAAAAAAATAAAATAAAAACCTAAAATTATAAATAAAAATGAAAAATAAAACCTAATCCCAAAAAATAAAATAAAAATAAAACTAAACTCAAAAATAAACATAAACATAAACCTAAACCTAAACCTAAAAAATAAATAAAAATAAAAAACCTAAACTAAAATAAATAAAACTAAAATAAATAAACTAAACTAAATAAAAATAAAAGTAAACCTAAATCAAAATAAAGTAAAATAAATAAAAAATAAAACTAAATAAACTTAAACTTACTAGTTTACTTAATTTTTAAAAAAGAAAACAATAAAAGAATTAAAAAAAACCCTAACCAGAAAACTTAAACCCTAAACTGTAAACCCTAAGCCTATAACCTGAACCCTAAATCCTAAACACCAAGACCATAGACCTTAAAACCATAAACCCTAAACCATAAACCCTAAAGCCTAAACACTAAACCCTAAACCCTAAACCCTAATCCGTGAAATCCTAAACCCCAAACCCTAAATCGTAAACTTTGAACCCTAAAAATCTAAAAACCTAAAAATAAAATAAATTAAATTAAATAATAACCTAAACTAAAACATAAACCTAAACTTAAAAGTAAAATAAAATAAACTAAATAAAATAAATATAAATAAAATAAATAAAAATCTAAATTAAACTAAAAAATAAAATTAACTTAAGAGTGAAAAACCTAAATAAAATAAAAATAAAGCATAAAATAAAAATAAAATAAACCTAAAATAAGTCTAAAATGCAATAAAATAAAAACTAAATAAAAGCTTAAACATAAAAAGTAAACCAAAAATTAAAACCTAAACCTAAACTAAAAAAAAGATAATCTTAAAAAGAAAATAATCTAAATAAAATAAACTAAACCTAAACCTAAACTAAAATAAATAAAACCTAAACCTTAACCTTAACCCTAAACTAAATAAAATAAAAGAAATTAAAAAAAACTAAAACCTAAATAAAAAAAATAAAACCTAAAAGTAAACCTAAAATAAAAACTTAAAACCTAAACCTAAAAAAATAAAATAAAAAATTTAACCTAAATATAAAATAAAAAATAAAATTAAACCTAAAAATTAAAATAAAAATAAAACTCAACTAAAAAAATAAACTTAAACCTAAACCTAATAAAAAAATAAAATAAACCACACTAAAAAATAAAATAATAAAATAAATAAACTAAACTAAATAAAATAAAAATAAACATAAAGAAAAATAAAAAATAAATTAAACTAAAATAAATAAGAAATAAAATAAACAAAAATAAATAAAAAATAAGCTAAATTAACTAATTAAAAAAAGAAGAAATGTTGTAAATCTAAATTTATTTTTTGTTAAAAAAATAAACCCAAAACCCAAAACCCTAAACTAAATCTTAAAACCTAAACCTAAAACTTAAACCCTAAACCCTAAAACCCAAAACCCAAAACCCAAAACCCAAAATCCAAAACCCTCAAATGTAAAATAAATAAAAAATCTTAAACCACAATAAAATTACAAAATAAAATAAAATAAAAACATAAACTAAAACCTAAACCTAAACCAAAAAAGAAAATAAATTAAAAAATAAAAACTTAACTAAAATAAAATAAGTGAAAACCTAAACTAAACTAAAAAATAAAAAACCTAAATAAAATAAAACTAAGCTAAAATAAAAATAAAGTAAACATAAAATAAAATAAAATAAATAAATAAAAAAGCTAAACCTAAAAAATCAACCTAAAAATAATACCCTAAACTAAAAAAACCTAAACCTAAAAGAAAAATATAATAAGCAAATTTAAAAAAAAATAAACCTAAACTAAAATTAACCAAAATAAAATCAATAAAATCAAAACCTAAACCTAAACCATAACAACAACAATAACAATCCTTAACCCCAATAACTACATGAATCCTTCATCTCCATTGTCCTATTATGTGTCAAATTCTCATTTAAATCAAGTACACTAAGATCATTTTTATTCATCTTAACCAAGTCTTTTAGGTCTACCTCTACCTTTCTTAACAAAGGTAAATCTAATGCATCTACTCTCCCTAATCGTCATCTGACACGCTTTATGTGGCCAAACCATCTAAACTCCCTAATCTTATCTACCAACTACTCCAACTTTTTCCTAAATATACTCATTTTACATTCTATCTCTAAGAGTAAAGCCACTCATCCACCTAATCATCCTCATCTCTAAACTTAACTTAGTCTTATGCCTCTATTTTATTGGCCAACATTACCATAAGTCATAAAGTCTTACCACCATCTTATAAAATTTTCCCTTAAGTTTAAGTGGAACTTTTCTATCACGTAATAGGCCAGATGCTTTCCTCCACTTCAACCATCCAACTTGAATTCTACTAATAACATCTCCATCTATTTCACCATCATTTTGAACAATAGAGCCTAAATATAAATGCTCACTATTATTAATGACTTGTTCAATGTAATGTCACAACACTACCACTAGAACTTCTACAACTAAAATTACACTCCATATATTCATAGATCTAAACAAAAAAACCTTTAGACTCTAGTTGACCTCCATAATTCAAGTTTCTATTTGACTCCCTCTCTAGTCTCATCAACAAGAAGAATGTCATAAAAGCATACACCAAGGTACATCTTCTTGTAAATGTTTAGTAAGAACATCCATAACTAAAGTAAAAAAATAAGGGCTTAAAGCTGATCCTTGATGTAATCCAACTGAAATAGGAAAATATTTTGTCAATCCTCCTTGTGTTTGGACACAAGTAATAGCTCTAGTGCACAAATATTTAATGACTTAAATATAACCAATATTAACTCCTTTCTGTTCTAGAACTCTCCAAAGAACATCTCTTAAAACTTTATCATAAGCTTTCTCTAAATCAATAAAATCATATGTAGATCCTCACTTTCTCTATGCTTCTCCATTAAACCCCTTAACAAATGTATAGCATCCATAGTAGATCTACTAAAACCAAACTTATTGTGAGAAACTAGATCACATCGTAACTTATGCTAATTACTCTCTCCCATAATTTTAATGTATGGCACATTAACGTAATTACTCTATAATTTGCACACTCTTGTGCATCACCTTTATTCTTAAATATATGAAATAACAAACTCTTTCTCCACTCATCTAGCATCTTTTTAGTCTTTAAAATGACATTAAAAAGACTTCTAAACCAAGAAATTCCTTGATCTCCTAAACATTTCCACACTTCTATTGGAATATTATCCGGTCCTACTACTTTTCCATATTTCATTTTCTTTAAAGCTTCACTAACTTCAGATTCACTAATACGATGATATAAATGAAATTCTCTATTTTTTTTTAGGGTATTAAGGTTGCTAAAATCAATTGTACTTTCAGATCCTTCATTGAAAACTTTATCAAAATACCTCATCCACCTATTTTCAATATCCTATTCTAAAAAAAGCATTTTATTATTTTCATCCTTAATACACCTCACTTGAACTATGTCTTTACTTCTCATATCTCTTTGGTCTAACATAAAATATTTCACCTTCTGGTATCTAATCTATTGTATAAATCACTAAAAGTTAAATTTTTTTCATCATATATTGCTTTCTTAGAATCTCTAAACTTTATATCTTTCCCAATTCTCAGTTTTACATCTAACCAAGTTTTATAACAATACTTCTTATTTTTATCTTTTCTTGCACATTCGACTCCACCACCAACTATTCTTATTAAAAGAAGCTTTTCCTTTTGATTCTCACGCCTTTAAACTTTAATTTCACTTCTTTTTTTCCCATAATGTTAGCTTCCTCATGAACATCCCAAATTCTAATCTCTTGTAGCTTGCTCTTAAAAATATTTTTTGTGTGTTCTTTAAGTGTTTCCATCTAATTCTAGGACAATAATTTGATTTATTTTTTCTCTTACAACCTTTCATCTTAAAATCTAAAACTAACAATCGATGTTGGGTTTAGATTTTCACTAATGACCTACAATCTTTACAATCTAAACGATCTATTTTTATCGAAACTAACCAATCAGATTTTACTAGATCCATTTTTATAAGTAATAATATGTTCATCTCTTTCTTAAATAAAGTGTTAGCAACTACAAAATCATAAGCTAAAGAAAAATCTAATATAATCCTACCTTCTTCATTACTCCAAATCCATAACTACCATGAATACTTTTAAAATATTCTACCAATCTACCAACATGTCCATTTAAATCTCCTCCAATACATACTTTTTCTTCGAGAGGTATCTTTTGTATTAATCCCTCTAATTCATTCCAAAATTTTTCTTTTGTGCTTACCTCCAAACCTACTTGAGGAGCATAGAAACTTATAACTTTGATAATCTTAGTATCAACAATAATCTTTAAAGATATAATTCTATCTCCACATCTATTAATATTTATAACATTATCCTTCAAACTCTTATCTATAATCACACCTACACCATTTCTTATTTGACTTTTACCTGAATACCAAAGTTTAAAACCTAAACTATCAATCTCCTTGGCTTTCTCCCCAACCCATTTAGTTTCTTGAACACATAAAATATTTATCTTTCTATGAACCATAATATCTATTAATTCCATTAATTTATCTGTAAGAGTACCTATATTCCAAGATCCTAATTCTAGTTTCATGGACTAACTTTGCCGATCCGCCCATAAATGTGGGAACCCATGCTTATTTAACACTACACCCTAAACCCTAGCACATTTTTCATTGTACTAAAAAACGCACGCTACCATTAACACAATGATTTAAAGGATTCATGTCATGATTATTTTGACAAGTTTTATCCTATACCAAATGCAACCCTCCACTTTTCACATCCGGACTTGGGACTGGTAATGGTAGTGTTTACCTAAACCTAAACCATAAATTGAATAAAATAAATTAAATTAAAAATAAACCTAAACCTAAATTAAAAAATAAAACCTAAAAATAAACCTAAAATAAAAACCTAAACCTACGCATAATATAAAAATAAAACATAAACCTAATAAATAAAATCAAAATAAACTTAAACCTAAACTTGATCCAAAAAAAATTAAAATAGAAAACCAAGACTAAAATAAATAAACCTAAAATAAATAAACCTAAAATAAATAAAGAAAACTAAATAAACATTGAAAATAAACATAAATAAAAATAAAAATAAAAATAAAATAAACTAAAATAAATAAAAAATAAACTAAACAAACTAATTAAATAAAAAGGAAATGTTGTAAATCTGAATTTATTCTCTATTAAAGTAAAATCAAAAATCCTAAATTGTAAACTAAAACCAGAACCTATAACCTAAAACCTTAAACCCTAAACCCTAAACCCTAAACCCTAAATCCTAAACCCTAAAAGCCCAAAACCCTTAACCCTAGTCCCTAAACCGTAAACCCTAAAACCCTAAACCCTAAACCCTAAAACCTAAACCCTAAACCTTAAGCCCTAAATTAAAAAAAAAACCTAAACCCTAAATGCCAAACCCCAAACCCTAAACTCTAATCCCTAAACCCTAAACTCTAAAAAGCTAAAAAACTAAACCTAAACTAATTAAAACCTAAAAATACAATATATAAAAAAAATCTAAACCAAAATAAAGTAAGAAAATACAATAAAATAAAAAATAAAAACTAAATCCTAAACCTAGTACTAAACCTAAACCTAAACCTAAAAAGAAAATAAAATAAAAAATAAAAACTTAAAATAAACTAAAAAATAAAAAACCTAAATAAAATAAAAACAAAACCTAAACTAAAAATAAAATTATCCTGAAATAAAATAAAATAAAAACCTAAACCTAATCAATAAACCTAAAAATAAATAAAAAATAAAACCTAAACCCTAAACTAAAAAAAAAACTAAACCTGAAATAAAGATAAAATAAACCTAAACATTAAATAAAATAAATAAAACATAAACCTAAACTAAAAAAAAGCTAAAATAAACTTAAACTAAAAAATAAACATAAAATAAAACAAAACCTAAACCTAAAAAAAAATAAAATAAAACCTAAACCTAAACATAAAAAATAAAAATTAAACCTAAACCTAAAAAAAATTAAAATAAAAAACTAAACTAAAAAAAAACCCAAACCTAAAAAAAAAAAAAATAAAAAATAAAACTTAAACTAAAATAAATAAACTAAATAAATAAATAATCTAAATAAACTAAAAATAAAAAATAAAATAAATATAAAAAAATAATAAAACCCTAAACTAAACTAAAAGTTAAACCCTAAACCTAAAATTGAAACCCTAAACCATAAACCCTAAATCCTAAAAACTCTAGACCCTAAACACTAAACCCTAAAACCCTAAACCCTAAACACTAAA
Source organism: Cymbidium sinense (assembly GCA_021442155.1). Taxonomy (NCBI): domain Eukaryota; kingdom Viridiplantae; phylum Streptophyta; class Magnoliopsida; order Asparagales; family Orchidaceae; genus Cymbidium; species Cymbidium sinense. Next base: position 141,702,997 of record CM038224.1, on the reverse strand, counting down.
CCCTAAAACCTAAACCTTAAACCCTAAACCCTAAACCCTAAACCCTAAAAAGCTACAAACCTATACCTCAATTAATTAAAAAAAATGTAAACCAAAATAAAATAAAACATAAACTAAAACCTACTTAAACCTAAACTTAAACCTAAAAAAATAAAAAAATAAATAAAATAAAAAAACTAAAATAAAATAAATAAAACCTATAAACTAAAAAATTAAAGGCCTAAAATAAAATAAAACTAAACCTAAAATAAATAAAATTAACCTCAAATAAAATAAAATAAAAACTAAATAATAAACCTAAAAATAAAACCTAAAAATAAATGTAAAACATAACCTAAACCTTAAACTAAAAAAAACCTAAACCTAAAATAAAAAATAAAATAAAAACTAAACCTAAACTAAAATAAACTAAAATGAAATAAATAAAGCCTAAACCTAAAATTAAAATAAACTAAACCTAAACCAAAACTGAAACTAAATAAATAAAAGCTAAACCTAAAATAAAATTTAAACCCTAAACTAAAAAAAACTAAACCTAAAATAAAAATAAAATAAACCTAAATCTAAATTAAAATAAAATAAATTAAAATAAATAAAACCTAAACTAACCTAAACCTAAACTAGAAAAAATAAATAAAATAAAAATAAACTTAAACTGAAAATAAAATATAAAAATAAACCTAAACTAAAAACCTAATACTTAAACCTAAATAAATAAAATAAAAACCAAAACCTAAACATAAAATTAAAAAAAATAAAACCTAAACTTAAAAAATAAAATAAAAATAAAAATAAAACTAAACTAAAAAAAAACCTAAACCTAAACCTAAACCTAAAAAAATAAACTAAAATAAAAAACCTCAACTTAAATAAATAAACCTGAAATTAATAAGCTAAACTATATAAAAAGAAAAATAAACCTAAATCCAAATAAAAAGGAAACTAAATAATCCTAAACCTACAAGTTTACTTAATTTAAAAATAATAATGAAATAAAAAAATAAATTAAAAAAAAATCCTTACCCTAAACCCTAAAAGCCTAAACCTTAAACCCTAAAACCCTAAACCCTAAACCCTAAACCATACAACCCTAAACAATAAACTCTAAACCGCAAATCCTAAACCCTAAACCCTAAACACTAAACCCTAATCCCTAAACTGTAACTCCTAAACCCTAAAAACTCAAAAATCTAAACCTAAACTAAATAAAACCTTAAAATAAAATAAATAAAAAAGCCTTAATAAAATAAATAAAATAAAATCCTACTCTAAAACCTAAACCTGAACCTAACTCAAAATAAAAATAAAATAAAAATTAAAAATTAACTAAACTAAAATAAATAAAATACTAAACTAAACTAAAAAAATAAAATAAGCCTATACATAAAAAACCCAAGAAATAAAAATTAAACATAAAATAAAAAAATAAACCTAAAATAAAATAAAACAAAAACTAAATAAAATCCTAAACTAAAAAAATAAATGTAAAAATAAAACCTAAAAATAAATAAAAAATAAAACTTGAACCTTAAACTAAAAAAAACATAAACCTAAAATAAAGGAAAGAAAATAAACATAGTCTTAAACTAAAATAAATTAATCTAAAATAAATAAAACCTAAACATAAAACTAAACTAAACTAAACCTAATCTTTAAACTAAATAAATTAAAATAAACTAAAATTAAACCTAAACTAAACTAAAAAAACAAAATAAAACTAAGAATAAAAAACCTAAATAAAATAAAAACAAAACTTGAAATAAAAATAAAATTAAAAAAAAATAAAAATCTAAACCTTAAAAAAACCTAAAAATAAATTAAAAAAAACTTAAACCCAAAACTAAAAAAAAGAAACCTTAGCCTAAAATAAAAATAAAAAAAAACAAAACCTAAACTAAAATAAATAAAACCTGAACCTAAACCTATACCCAAAATAAATTAAACCTAAACCTAAACTAAATAAAATAAAATAAATTTAAAATAAATCTAAACCTGAACTTAAAAATAAAACCTAGAATAAACCTAAAATAAAAACCTATAGCCTGAACCTAAACAAATAAAATTAAACCTAAAAAAATAAAAAAAATAAAAACCAAATCCTAAAAAATAAAGTAAAATAAAACTAAACTAAAAAATAAACATAAACCTAGACCTAAAACTAAACCTAAAGAATAAATAAAAATAAAAAACCTAAAATCAAATAAATAAAGCCAAAATAAATAAAGTAAACTAAATAAAAATAAAACTAAACTTAAATTAAAATAAAAAATAAAATAAAGTAAAATAAATAAAAAATAAACTAAATAAACCTAAACTTGTTTACTTAATTTAAAAAATAAAATAATAAAAATAATAAAAAACCTATTAAACCCTAAACCAAAAAAACCATGACCTAAATAACCTCCCTAAACCCTAATCCGTAAAACCCTAAACCTTAAACACTAAACCCTAAATCCTAAAGCTTAAACCCTAATGCCTGATAAACCCTAAACCTTAAACCCTAAACCCTAAACCCTAAACAATAAAAACCCTAAACCCTAAAGCATAAACCCTAAACCCTAAACCCTAAACCTGAAACCCTAAAACCCTAAACCTTAAACCCTAAACCCTAAATTCTAATCCCTGAACCTTAAAAATCTAAAAACCTAAACCTAAACTAAATAAAACCTAAAAATAAGAAATAAAAACATCTAAACCTAAATATAATAAAATAATTAAAATAAAATAAAAACTTAAAATAAAACCTAAACCTAAAACTAAAAAAAACTAACTAAATCAAAAAAAATAAAATAAATAAATACCTAAATTAAACTAAAAAATAAAATAAACCTAAGTAAAAAAACATAAATAAAATAAAAAGTAAACGTAAATTAAAAATAAAATAAACCCAAAATAAACTTAAAATATAATAAAATAAAAGCTAAATAAAAGCCTAAACATAAAAAGTAAACCTAAAAATAAAACCTAAACCTAAACTAAAATAAAACATAATCCTAAAAGGAAAATAAAATAAATAAATTAAAATAATAAAATAAACCTAAACCTAAACTAGAATAAACTAAATTAAAATAAATAAAACCTAAACCTAAACCTAAATCTAAATAAAATAAAAGAAATTAAAATAAACTTAAACCTAAATGAAAAATAAAACCTAAAAATAAGCCTAAAATAAAAACCTAAAACCTAAACCTAAAAAATAAAATAAAAACTTAAACCTAAACGTAAAATAAAAAATAAACACTAAACTTAAAAAATAAAATAAAAATTAAACTCAACTAAAAAATAAACCTAAACCTAAACCTAATCCAAAAAAAACTAAAATAAAATACCTAAACCAAAATAAAAAACCTAGACTAAAATAAATAAACCTAAGCTAAATAAACTAAACTAAACAAAAATAAAAAATAAACATAAATAAAAAGAAAAAATATAACAAACTAAAATAAATAAAAAAATAATCTAAGTAAACTAATTAAACAAAAGAAGAAATGTTGTGAATTGGAATTTTTTCTCTATTAAAAAATAAACCAAAAACCTTAAACCTAAACCCCAAAACTTAAAACCTAAACCCTAAACCCTAAACCCTAAACCCTAAACCTTAAAAACCCTAAACCTAAAACCCAAAACCCTAAAACTCTAAGCCCTCAACCTTAAACCCTAAAACATAAACTATAAACCCTAAACCCTAAATTGTAAACCTATAAAAAACCTTAAACCCTAAACCCTAACCCTAAACACTAAAAAGCTAAAAACCTAAACCTAAACTAATTAAAACCTAAAAATAAAATAAATAAAAAATAAACCAAAATAAAATTAGATAATAAAATAAAATAAAAACATAAAATAAAATTGAAACCTTAACCTAAAAAGAAAATCAAATAAAAAATAAAAACTTAACTAAAATGAAATAAATAAAAGCCTAAACTAAACTAAAATATAAATAACCTAAATAAAATAAAACTAAACTAAAATAAAAATAAAATAAACCTAAATTAAAATAAAATAAAAACTAAATAAAAATCTAAACCTAAAAAATAAACCTAAAAATAAAACCAAAACCCTAAACTAAAAAAAGCCTAAACCTAAAAGAAAAATAAAATAAAAGAAATAAAATTAACCTGAGCCTAAATTAAAATAAATAAAACCTAAACCTCAACCTAAACTATAAAGTAAACAAAAGAAATTAAAATTAAAATAAACCTAAACCTAAATTAAAAAAATAAAACATATAAAAAAACCTAAAATATATAACTAAACCTAAACATAATATAAAAAATAAAACCTAAACCTAATAAATAAAATAAAAAAATGAAGACAAAAATTAATAAACCTAAAATGAATAACCTAAACAAAATAAAAATAAAAAATAAATAAAAATGAAATAAAATAAAATAAACTAAAATAAATAAAAAATAAACTAAATAAATTAATTAATTAATAGAACAAATGTTGTAAATCAGAATTTTCTCGCTATTAAAGAAAAATAAAATACCTTAAACCATAAACTAAAACTGAAACCTAAACTTAAAACATAAACCTTAAACCCTAGACCGTAAATCGTAAACCATAAAACCCAAAACCCTAAACCTTAAACCCTAAAACTTAAACCTTAAATCGTAAACCATAAACCTAACAAAAAAAAACTCTAAACACTAAACCCCAAATGCCAGACTCTAAACCCTAAACATTAAACCCTAAACTAACCCTAAACCCTAAACCCCAAACCCAAAACACTAAAAAGCTAAAAACCTAAACCTAAACAAATTAAAACCTCAAAATAAAATATATAAAAAAATCTAAACCAAAACAAAATAAGAAAATAAAATAAAATAAAAACTTAAACTAAAACCTAAACTTAATACTAAACCTAAACATGTACCTAAAAAGAAAATAAAATAAAAAATAAAAACTTAACTAAAATAAAAGTAATAAAAACCCAAACTAAACTAAAAAATAAAAACCTAAAAAAAAAAATAAAACTAAACCTAAAATAAAAAAATAAAATTAACCTAAAATAAAATAAAATAAACTAAATAAAAATCTAAACTAAAATAATAAACCTAAAAAACTAAATAAACTAATAAAACCTAAACTCTAAACCAAGAAAAACCTAAAACCTAAACCTTAAATAAATACCAAACTAAATCTAAACTCTAATAATAAATAAATGACTAAATAATATTTAAAACCTAAATCAAAATAAAATAAACTATAAACCTAAATTATTTACTTTTTTAAAATTAAATTAAAATTAAAATTAAAAATTTACCCACACCTAATCTTAATCCAACCCTATCACACCCTAAACCCTGCATCCCACCCACATACCCACCCTGACACTAAACCCTAATCTCTACCTCTATCCAACTAAAATCTAACTAAATAAAACCTAAAAATATTAAACTTAAACCTTAAAATAAAATAAAATAAAACCTAAACTAAACATAAACTAAAATAAAATAAAAATAAACTAAAATATAATAAATCTAAACTAAATTAAAATAAACTAAAATAAAAAAATAAAATCAAGTAGATAAAATAAAAAAATAAAACCTAATTAATTAAATAAATACTAAATTAAACCTAAACCTAAGATAAATGTAAAAATATTACTTAAAAACCTCACTAAAAAAGAAAACCTAAACCTAAAATAAAGAATAAAATAAACCTAATCCTAAACTTAAATAAACTAAATAAATAAACCTAAACCTAAACTAAGACTAAACTAAATTAAATAAAATAAAATAAAAAAATAAACCTAAACCTAAACTAAAATTAAAACCTAAAATAAGCATAAACAAAATCTGACCACATAAAAATTAAAAAACCTAAATGTAAACCTAAAAAATAAAAAAATAAACCTAAACCTAAAAAATGAAATAATAAAACAAAACTAAAATAAAATAAACCTAAAACTAAAAATAAACTAAAATTAAAACCTAAAAATAAATAAAGATAACTAAATAAAAATAAAAATAAACTTAAAATAAAAAATAAAATAAAATAACTAAATAAAACTTACGGTTTGAATTCTTTAAAAAAGAACTAAGTAAACTTTAAAATGCCTAAATATAAAATGGTAAAACTAAAAACCCCAAAACCCTAAATCTTAAACTAAAACCTAAAATGAAACCTAAACCATAAACCCAAACCCAACTACACAACCAAAAACCCTAAACCATAAAACCCTACTAAACCTAAAAAAAGCATAAACCCTAAAACCATAAACCCTAATCTCTAAACCTACAAACCTCAATCTTGCCTAAACCTAAAGTAACAAAATTAAAAAATAATCCTAAACCCAAAACCAAATAACCTAAACTTAAAACTGAATTGGCGGAACCTTTAACATCACCATCAACAACTCGGTCTAGATCTTGTGGTGGAGGTGTTGGTTATCATAGTGGTGATGGGGATTTTGAGGGTCAGGTGGATATGGTGGTGGTCAAAGTAGTTATGGAGGTAGGAAAAGCGATGGAGGTTACATTGTGGTGGTAAAGGAGAGATCGGGATATGATGTTGCTCTTGAGAGGCATGGTTATGATGGGAATAAAGCGAAGAATCATTCAATCTGGCTTATGGGCTGTGTTTTATAGTAGAGACAGTTCTAGTTATCTATGATTTTTTATTTTTTTTATGCATGCTGATTTTTCAACTATGTCATCACTTCTGTCTTAGAAAACTTAGGGTGTTATTTGGTTGATGAAATCGAAAAAAGAAATGTTGAATTTGAATTTATTTGCCATTAAAAAAAACTAAAACCCTAAACCTAAACTAAACACGAACCCTAAACCTAAAAGCTAAACCCTAAACCCTAAACCTAAACCTAAAACCTAAACCATAAACCCTAAACCCCAAACCCAAACCCAAACCCAAACCCAAACCCAAACCCAAAAATAGCTCATAACCTCTCGGTCGTGGTGCACTCTGGTGATTACATTTTTCCTTCCGTCGCTTTCATTTTCCTTGCGGCTTGGCCAATTTTTGATCATTCACGATCAATTTTTTCAATTGTTTGTCTCTGATTGGCCTCTAATGTGATTTTCCCTTTGCTCTTTCAATGGGACGCTTTCCAGATAACTTATTTATCTTGGCGTATTTGAACATCGATTTACATGGAATTGTGGATCCAAAATCATCTGCTACTCTACCTACAGTTAAGTCCTTTAAGGATGCACTATCTGGTAAGAACCTTTCACCTAATGCTTTGGTGAATTTGATATCGATCTCCTTTCATGGGATGCCTGCTATTATGTGCTCTGATCTAGATGTGGAAAAGTTGGTGAAGCCTTTTGAATTCTCTTTAGTTGGTAAATTTTCCTTATGTCGGCCAACTCTTGATAACATCCGATCATTTTTTCATAGCCTTAAACTTTCAGGTGTTTTCACTATCGGATTGATTGGTCCAAGGCATATTTTAATTCCGCTCTATAATGACTTAGATTATTCAAGAGCTTTTGCACGTCACTCTTACTTTATTTTTAATTGTCAAATGCAACTTTTGAAATGGTCTCCTCTTTTTGATATAAAATAGGAATCCCTAATTGTTCCTATATGGCTATCTCTTCCTAATATGAGAATACATTATGTTACACATCAAGTTCTCTTTGTTGTTGGGGTTCTCTTTGTCGGCCTCTTAAAATTGATCAGGCCACTACTGTGAAATCACAACCTTCTATTTCTCATATTTTGGTTGAAATTGATATCACTAAAAAGCTTCCTAAAGAAGTTTGGATTGGCTCTGAGAAGTTCGGTTATAATCAAAAAGTTGAATTTGAGAATTTTCCTATTTTTTGCGCACATTGTAAGATTCATGGCCATGGTCATTCTGAATATTTTGTGTTGCATCCTCTACTAAAAAAGAACAAATTGTCGGATCCTAATCTTACTCTATCAAATGAAAAATCAATAAAAAGTCACTCAAAATCAAAATCCTACCCCTACCCGTACTCCTTTTCTATCCTTTGCTTTTCATTGGAAGCAATCTTAGCATGTTAAAATAATGATTATGAGGTTGGAGGAGGCTAATGATAACAATTATCATTTCTTCTAATTGTAATAATTTGGCTCCTCAAGATAATACCTTCAGTCTAATCTACCCCTTTTAGTGAACAGAGACTATACCTTAGTGGTATTTGAATGGAAATTTCAGGTTGGATCAAAATTTGAAAACAAATTTTGGAGTTAATCCTTTGATGAAGGAACAATATCTAAAAACTACTGATCTTTTGATGATGGAATGAAATATGAAATCTAATTCTAAAACTGAGCATGAAATCTGTGTTATTGGCTTCACAACCTCTCCTTCTCCTACTCTTGGTGATCGCTTAACCCACTTTTCTCAACATTGACATTGAAGAATTACTAATAGAAATTTTTTGTGTCGGTCCTATTACGAATATCACTCTCTCTGGATAGTGATTCTTTAGATACGATAGACTTTTCAAACTATTTTTAAAAAAATCACTTAAATAGAATGTTCACTAATAGCTCCACTTTGATCTTCTCTCGACTTCCCATAAAAACTATTTCTAGTTTCCTTTTCTTCTTGCTTTATTATTTCTTTAGTTATCTATTTACCTTTCTTTTCTTATTTTATTATGATCAACTTACTAATTTGGAATGTTCAGGGTATTGGGACTCTCATTGTCTTTAACCGTATTAGAAGTCTTTATGATATTCATAACATAGCCTTACTTGTTGTTATTAAACCATTCATACACTCTTCTAAGATCAACCATGTTGTTAGAATGCTTAGCTTTCAAAACTTCTTTTATAATTGTAGTAATAAAATTTGGTGTTTTTGGAATAATTTTGCCAACATATCTATCCTTGATGATCTTCAACAATTGTTTAATGTCCACATCTCATTGGGTGATTTTTCTATTCTAGGTTCCTTTATTTATGCTTCTTATAATAGAGCTGGTAGGAATATCCTTTGGGACAACTTAAGAACCTTTGCCTCCTCGGTCAACAACCACGGTTGGTTGGGGTGATTTAACACTATTCTCTCTTCCTCAAAAGATGGGGAGGTTGCTCTCCTAACATTCATTCCATGGAAGACTTTTCTAATATGATTCTTGATTGTAATCTAATTGATATTGGTTATTCGAGATTGGATTATACATGGCATAACTATAGACTCTGGCAGTGGCTTGATAGTAATCTTTTCAATTCTCTTTGGATCAATCAATTTTACTTGAACATTTGAGCGAACTTTGTCGATCATGCTCGCTTTTAATTTGTCCAAAATCCCTAAGATTACCCTCCCCAACCTCATTCAGATTCCAAAATATGTTGATCCAACACATTGATTTCATTAATGTTGTATCCATTAACTGGATGGCTCCTTTTCATCCTTTGCACCTTCTTTCATAAACTCATTTCTAAATTAATTGCCAATAGAATTAGTCCACTGCTGCCTAAAATTATTTCTCCCAACCAAATTGGTTTCATTAAAGGTAGAGCTATATCTGACAATATTCTTTTAACCCAAGAGCTTATTCATGACCTTGATGCTTCTACCATAGGTGGTAACATCCTTTTCAAATTGGACATCTCTAAATCTTTTGACAACCTCTCTTGGAATTTTCTCTTCCAAATTCTACATTTTTTAGTTTTCGACTCTTTTTATCGTCTCATTAAAATTGTATTACCAATGTTTGGTTCTCCGTTATCATGAATGGTGAGTCCCTAGGTTTTCCCTTCTATGCATGGATTGAGACAAGGAGATCCCTTATCTCCCTCTCTTTTTTTGCTATTGAATATCTTTCGAGTCTTAATGATCTTTTCAATAATAATCTAGCATGTTTTAGAACTCAAGGTGGTCTTCACTCTCTCATCTTAGCTTTCTTGATGACTTCATAATCTTTTACAATGCCTCTATTCATCATATTAAAACTATTAAGAATCCTTTAAATAAATTTGGTAATAAAAGTGGTCTCTTTCTTAATGAAGGTAAAAGTTGTATCATTCCTTCCTCTAAAATCTCTAGTAATAGGATCAACCAAATCTTGAGAATTACTAATTTTCAACAACAATAACTTCCTATTAAATATCTTGGTGCTCCGCTTTTTAAAGGTTAGAAAAGATCACATCTCTTTGATGAGTTAATCCAAAAGATCTCTAATATAATTTCTATTTGGGAATTTCATTTACTCTCATTTGGTGGTAGGCTTACTTTGATTAAGAGTACCCTTAACTCCTAGCCTTTATATCTCATTAAAACTATTGTGCCTACCAAATCTACCATTAATAGAATTGAACGGCTCTTTAACAAATTCTTCTAGGGTTCTAACAATTCTACTAAAAGAATGCATTGGACCTCTTGGTATAAAAGTTGTGGCACTCTTGCTAAAGGTGGGCTTGGTTGTAAGCCAATCAGGGAAGCTGTCACTGCTTTTTCCTATAAACTTTGGTGAAATTTTAGGAGCAACAGTAGTCTTTGGGCTAATTTCATGATTGCCAAATACTGCCAGGGTAAGCACCCTCTCATTTGCCCTTATAAAGTTGGAGACTCTCCTATATGGAAAAGACTTTGTTCCATCAAATGGGAGGCGGAATCATTAATCTCATAGGGGATTAACTCTGTAACCTCTTTCTTTTGGCAAGATAACTGGACTGGAGGGGGGTCCATTGATGAATTACATTCTACCCACTCCCTTCTTTGCTATTAAAGTGAACTCTTTACGGGAATAATAAGTGGAACAATAGTAAACTGACTATATTCCTTTTCTCACTTTTAGATAAACTTACTATTATTCCTATCATTCTAGCAATCATGATCGATCCTTTTTAAGCTTTCCCAAAATGGTGATTTCAACCTTAAAAATGTCATTCATATCAAAGCTCATGATTTCTCCAATGTGTTTTAAAACTTTGGAATAACACTATTCTTATTTCTTATTTCTAACTTGGCATATTTTGAAAAACATCATCCCTGTTGACTCCTTGATGTGGGGTAAAGGTTTTTACTTACCTTCAAAATGCTACTGCTACTTTCACATTGAAAATGTGAATCATGTATTTGTTAACGAAGCCATTGCTTCCATACTTTGGATTTGGTATGATGAACTTTTTAATATTTTCAAATTCAATGGCTCCTTAACTCTATACCAACTTCTTGAAGTTTATTTTAAAAACACTATGAAAGGTCATATTAAAGTGATAATATATCACTTATTTGGTTCATATGGATGGGAGAAATGATGCAAAACATCGTGCATTCTATGAACCATATGAGGATAATTACTAGAATTAAAAATAAAATCCATGCCTTCTTTAATGCCAATTTAATTATCTACAATCAATTCAAAGGTTGCAAATTTGTGGCCAATAAACTGGGTTTTAACTTGCCAGATCAACCCAACTGTAAAGATGACAAGATTATTTATTGGATAAAACCTCATGCTAATACAATTAAAATTAACACTGATGGCTCTATTTCTTAAAATGTTTCTGGCTGTGGCGGCATTTTCATAAACCTTAATGGTAAAGTCTTATGTGCTTTTTTACCCCCAAATACTTATGTTCTTTTCTTCTTTGAGCTAATGGCGGTTTACAAAGCTATTGAGATTTGCCTTCAAAAGGTTAGCTCAATATTTGGATTGAGTGGATTCCACATTCTGATTGATCTTTTGACTTCCACTAAAGTGGGCAATACAAAAATGTTTTACCTTCTAAAGCAGACTAGATCTCTCTTTTCTCAACTCTATTTTAAAATCACTCATGTATGGCATGAAGGTAATGCATGTGTTGATTACCTTGCTAATCTGGGTGCTAGATTAGATGGCATAAAATTCTTTGATCAACTTACACTACCTAAATATTTGCGTGGTTTGGTTAATTTGGACAATACTGGACTCCCTTACCTCGTTTTTTTTGGCCTTTGTATTACTTGTTTAACTGCATGACCAACTTTTGTTTAGTGTTGTTGTTTCTTTGGGTTTTGTTGATGCATCTTCCTGATACCCCTTTCTGGTTATTTTGTGATATCTGTGGCATCTACTGTTGGGTTAATTACCCTAACCTTATTTGGGGTCTTACTTACGCTATTTCCTTGTTAATGGTAAGGTGTTTCTTATTTTCTATCCTACTGGGTGGAGATATTTTCCCTTATCGCGGATCTACTAGAGGAGATGTTTTACTTTCTGCTTTACTTTCTGATTAACAAGGATGAACTTCTTGCAATCAATATTTTGTTTATGGGCCTTACTGTATCTATTTTCCATTTTATGATTAAGGTTGTGTTTTGTATCTTTTCCTTTTTTTGGAAATCTGTGCTGGGGCTCATGACTTTGTTGTCTCATTGTTTAATTGCTATATTTTTATATAGCTTCATGATAGGCCCTAATTTCTTTGTATTTTATCTGTTTAATAGGTTTGTGGCCCCTCTTATGCTCTCTAACCTCACCTCGACAACATGTAAGGAGAGAAACTACAATACCCTTATTATTATTATTTCTTTGTAGGATTGGAATTACTTCTTGATTTCCTTTCCCTTTTTCGATGATGTTGGCTTAGCTGGTGCTTTTCTTTGTCTTGAAGGATTTTAATGATGGCTCTCCTTTGAACCCCTTGTATATTTTTTATTTTTTTTTTTGGATTATCTTATGGGGGTGCAATAATTATTGTTTTAATTGTTGGTTGTTTATTTTGGTCTTATGTCCAGGGCCGGGGTTATTTGTCTAATTGTTCTTGCTAACCTCACCTCCCAACTGTATGGAAGCGCAATAACCTTGTTATTATTATTATCTCTTTACAGGATTGGAATTGTTTTCTTTCGGTCTTTTCTGATGATGTTAGCTTGCTAGCACTACTTATCTTTATCTTGAAGGATTTCAATGATGGCTCCCTTTGAACCCCTTTCGTGTCTATGATGACTATTTTTTTCTTGGATTATCTTATGCTGATAATTATTTTCTATTTTTTTATTTTTTTTTGGGTCTTAGATCCAGTACTGGTAGTTTTGATTATTTTGATGTTTTTGCAGCTGTATTACTTATTGTTTGTGGTCTATTTATTCTACTATTATTTCCATCTTGGTTCAGTTAGACTTGTGCAGATCACTGTGATTATGCTATTACCTACTTAGTTATTAACTTATTATGGCCAGCTAGCTATTATTTGCTATCTTGGTTGTTGGTTGAACTGGATTATTGGGTTTTATGCCCAGCAAGTTGCTAACGGGGTTGTCTCTCTGATTGTCTTTATTTGGTGTTGTTTGTGGTGGGGTGCTTATACTGACTTACATTTCTTTTTTTTATTTTGGGTTTGGGTTATCTCGCTTTACATTTGCTATTTGATAACTTCGCAATGATTATTAACAAGGGGTTGTTAACATCGCATTGATTATTGAATGGGTACCTTTTAAGCAATATTTACGAGTTGTACTCTCTCAACGTTTCATATGTGTCCCATATGTTTGGGATGGTGTTATTTATAAGCACATTGATTTGCTTAGCCAGATTTCAGCAGGCTTTTCAATTGGTTGTATATTGTTTCTATCCTCTGCCTGGCCTTTTCTACTATTTTCTTGTGGTGGATTTTCATGCTAGCCTAATTATACTCTTGGCTCTAGTATTAAAAAGGTGGATCTAGAAAATATCGTTCATTTTCATATGTGTAGGGATTCTCATGCTATGGTGACTATATTGATGATATTTATCACATGGGATCCCTCTCCCATTGCTCTTTTCTTTGTTTTTCTTTAGTGTATATGGCTTTATTTAGGTTTGCGGTACTCATAAGACTTTCAACAAATGGATGCTATCTTCCCACAGCTTTGTAAGCTATGATGGTTGTGATGATTTCACTCCTTTTTTGGTTTGGTAGTAGCTCTTGTGATGTAACCCTTCCGAAGTTTGGATGCTCATATTTGCATCTGCCAATTTGGTGTGGTGAGCTGAGCCTTCTCTCACACACTTCTCTATAATTTTCTCAGTTTATGCTACTTTAATTTTTCACTTTGTCTGTATTGCTTTAAGCGTTCTAATTTTTATCTTTCTATTTTTTCTTGTACTTCTCTCTTTTCTCTTTGGGTTTGCTCCCTAGTGCCATGCATTCTCTCATCTGAAGAGCTTTGGGGATCTATCCATTGGCTTATTTTTGTTAATCATTTTGTATCTTTTTCTTTCCTTTTCTCTTTTATTTTGCTTTTGGTCGTACTTAGATAGGGAATTTACTCTCTAGGCTGATTGTAACTCTTTGAGCAGTAGTTTTGGAGTTTATCCCCTGAGAAGGACCTTGTAACCCTTCTTTCGTGGTAATAAAATTCCCTCTATATGTGGTTTCCAAAAAAAAAACCCTAACCCCAAACCCTAAATCCTAAACCTTAAACTCTCAACTAGCCCTAAACCCTAAACCTAAACTTAAAATAAAGTAAACCTAAACCTAAACCTAAACTAAATAAAATAAAATAAACTAAAAAATAAAGCCAAAACCTAAAAAAAAATAAAACCTAAAATAAACCTAAAATAAAACCTAAAACCTAAACCTAAAAAAAATAAAATAAAAACATAAACCTAAACCTAAAGATAAAAAATAAATCCTAAACCTAAAAAATAAAATAAAAATAAACCTCAATTTAAAAATAAACATTAACCAAAAAATAAAATAAATATAAAACTCAATTTAAAAATAAACATTAACTAAAAAATAAAATAAAAATAAAACTCAACTAAAAAATAAACCTTAACCTAAACCTAAACCTAAACCTAAAAAATAAAATAAAATAAAAAACTTAACTAAAATAAATAAACTAAACTAAATAAAAATAAAAAATTAACATAAATTAACATTAAAATTAAAATAAACTAAATAAACCTAAACCTACAGGTTTACTTAATTTAAAAAAAAAAACCCTAAACCTTAAGTTAACCCTAAACCTTAAAGCCTAAACATTAAACTCTGAACCCTAAACCCTAACCCTAAACCCTAAACCCTAAACCACAAAAATAAACCCTACTAAAAATAAAAACTTAAAATAATAAAAAACATACCTAAATAAAATAAATAAATAAAATAAAAAAAACCTAAACTAAAACCAAAGTCTAAACCTTAAAATAAAAAAACTAATAAAAATAAATTAAATAAAATAAATAAAAACATAAACTAAACTAAATAAAATAAGATAAACCTAATAATAAATTCCTAAATAAAATAAAAATTAAATTGAAAATAAGAATAAAATAAACCTAAAATAAAATAAAATGAAAACTAAATAAAAACATAAATCTAAACAATAAACCTAAAAATAAAACCAATAAAATCTAAAAAAACTAAAACCTAAACCAAATAAAAAAATAAACATAAACTAACTAAACTAAACTAAATAAATAAACCTAAACCTAAAATAAACTAACCATACAGCCTACTAAATAAAGATAAAATAAACTAAAATAAACCTAAACCTAAATTAAAAATAAAACATAAAATAAACCTAAAATAAATTAAAACCTAAACTTAAAAATAATACTAAACCCTGGGCCCTAGCCACAGGACTCCCTGGGCCCTAGGCTGAGATCCTGATCTTAAAACCACCCTGGGCTCAAACCACAATGCAGATCTGTACCATGCTCACTCTACCCCAACCTGATCACTGACTCCTACCCCACTGAGGCCTGGGCTGAGCCTTAATGACCTCCTGGGCCTACCCTAAGACCATGGTTCCAACTAATCCTGACCCTAGGCCCTACTGACCTGGGCTTAGGCCACAGGCCCACGGACTTAACCCAGGCCCTGACCCTGACCTCCCTGGGCTCTATAATAAAGCTGATCTAAACTCAAACCCTTAATCCTAAATTGTTCTGTAAAAATGGGATCCTAAACCCTAAAATGTACCCTAAACCTTACCAAATGATAACCTAAAAACCCTAAATCAAACTAAAATAATAAAATAAATAAAAACTTAAAATAAAATAAAAAACTAAAACCTAAACTTAAACATGGCGTAAACCTAAAAATAAAAATTAAACTAAAATTAAATAAATAAAAATCTAAATTAAACTAAAAAAAGAAAATAAACCTAAACATAAAAAGCTTAAATAAAATTAAAAAAATTAACGCAATATAAAATAAATAAAAACTAAATAAAGAAACTTACAGAAAATAAAACCTAAAATAAAACCTAAAAATAAAAAAATTAAACTTAAATCATAAACTAAAAAAAAACTTAACTTAAAATAAACAAAATAAAATAAAATAAACATAAACCTAAACTAAAATAAACTAAACTAAAATAAATAAACCTAAACCCTAAACCCTAAATAGTAAACCCTAACACTAAACCCTACCTTAACCAGCCCTAAACAAACCTACAACCCTAAAACTAAGCCATAAACCCTAAACCAAAATCCTAAAGCCAAAAAAAGCTAATTTCCTAAACTTAAAAACATAATAAATAAAAACCTAAACTAAATAAAATAAGAAAAATAAAAAAATTAAAATCTAAACTAAAGCATGACTAAACCTAAAAAAAATAAATAAAATTAATAATTAAAACTTAGATAAAATAAAATGGGAAAAAACCTAAACTAAGCAAAAAAATAAAATAAACCTAAAATAAAATAAAATAGAATTAAATAAAATCCTAAACCAAAATAATAAACCTAAAATAAAACTCATAAACAAAACCTAAACCTAAAGAAAAATAAAATAAAACGAACCTAAATTAAAATAAACTAAACTAAAGTAAATAAAACCTAAACCTAAACCTAAAATAAAATAAACCTAAACCTAAACTAAAATAAATGAAATGAATAAATAAAATAAACCTAAGCCTGGACTAAAATAAAATAAAAATAAATCTAAAATAAACCTAAAACCTAAACCTCAAAAGGTAAAATTAAAACTTAAACTAAACATAAATATAAAATAAAACTTAAACTTAAAAAATAAATAAAATAAAACTAAAATAAAAATAAACCTAAACTTAAACCTCATAATAAACTAAATAAAACCTAAACTAAATGGTGCTATAAAATAAACTAATTCAAAATACAAATAAGCTGATAAAAATATTAAACTAAAACCCTAAACACTAAATCCTGGGCCCTAACCTTCTGAGCCCTAGACTAACTCTGGGCCCTGGGCCTCTGACCTAACCATGATCCTCATATTCCACATACAGGCCACTGACCCCGCTAACACTCTGACCTCCCTAGGCTTCCTGATCCCATCACTGGGCTCTGATCCACCTTGACCTGGGCCACTGAGCCCTGTGCCTGGGGTTTCCCATGACCTGACTGACCCCAAATCTGAGCCTAATTTGAACTAAACACCTACCCAAACTGGTGGGTAACAGGCCTAATGTAAAACATTAACCTACCTGGGCCCAGGCCCAGGCCCTCAAAAATTGACCCTCAAGAGACCTAAATCCTAAAACCCTACTAGATAAAATAAAGATAAAATCCTAAAACTAAGAGCTAAAACCTAAACTTAAAGATAAGATAAAATAAAATAAAACTAAGATAAAATAAAATAGATAAAACCTAAACTAAACTAAAAAAATAAAATAAACCTAAAAATAAAAAAAACTAATAAAATAAAAAACTAAATAAAAATAAAATAAAATAAAACTAAATAAAAAAACCTAAAAAAATAAATGAAACAAAACTAAAAATAAAACTTAAACCCTAAACTAAAAAAAAACCTAAATCTAAAATAAAGAAAATAAAATAAACCTAATCCTAAACTAAAATAGACTAAACTATAATAAATAAAATAAAAACCTAAAACCTAAACCTAAAAAAAACATAAACCTAAACGTAAACCTAAACCTAAATAATAAAATAAAATAAAACTTAAATAAAATAAATAAAATACAAAATAAACTAAACTAAAGAAAATAAAAATAAAATAAACTTAAATCAAATTAAAAAATAATCTAAAATAAAAAAAATAAACTAAAATAAAACATAGTTTACTTAAGAAAATTAAAAAAATGAAATGATGAAAAAAAATCTAATCTAAAACCCTAAATCCTAAACCCTAAACTATAAACCCTAGGACAACTACCCTAAAACCATTAAAACTTACCCAACCACTGATCCCTACCTTAAAGCAAGCCTCAGGCATAAAACCTAATCCATAGCCCTACCTACTGACCACCCTACCCTCTAACCACAACCATACCCTAAACCCTGACACTAAACCCAGGCCCTACCAAACCACAGGCCTAAACCCTAGAGCCCTACCTAAAGTCTGACCTAAACTATAAACCTAAAAATATAAATAAAACCTAAACATAAATAAATAAACCTAAACTAACTTAAACCTAAACCAAAAGTAAAATAAAACTAAAACAATAAAAATAAAATAAATAAAACCAAATTAAAAAAAAATACAAACCTATGAATAAAACCTAAATAAAATAAAACTTAATGTAAAATAAAAAATAAAATAAACCTAAAATAAACTAAAAAAATATAATAAAATAAAAAACTAAGTAAAACCTAAACTTAAAAAAATAAAAAATTAAAACTAAACCACAAATAAAAAATCTCTAAAATAAAATAAAATAAAAAACCTAAAAAATAAAATAAACTAAACTAAAATAAATAAAACATAAATCTAAATCATTAAACTAAATAAAATAAAAGAAATTAAAATAAACCAAAACCTAAATAAAAAATAAAACCTAAAATAAAACTTAAAACACGAACATAAAAGAATAAAATAAAAACCTAAACTTAAACATAAAATGAAAAATAATATCTAATCTTAAAAAATAAAATAAAAATAAAACTCAATAAAAAAATAAACCTAAACATACAACTAATCCAAAAAAAATAAACTAAAATAAAATAAATAAACTAAAATAAAAAACCTAGACTAAAATAAATAAACCTAAAATAAATAAGCTAAACTAAATAAGAAAATAAACACAAATAAAAAAGAAATAAAACTAACTAAAATAAATAAAAAATAAACTAAATAAACTAATTAAACAAAGAAGAAATATTACAAATCAGATTTGTTCTCACGTTCAAAAAAATAAAATCAAGCTAAAAAAAACCATAAACTAACAAACTGACCCTAAACCCTAAACCTACTACCCTAAACCTAAAACCTAAAACCCTAAACCCTAAAACTTAAACCCTAAGCACTAAACCTGAACCACAAACCAATAAAGAAATCCCAGACCACAAATAAATCCTTAAAAAAAAAACTTAAAAATAATTAAACCTAAATAAAATAAATAAAATATAAAATATATAAAATAAGATAAAATAAAATAAAACATAAAATAAAACCCAAACCTAAACTAAAATATAATAAAATAAAAAACTTAACTAAAATAATATAAATAAAATCTCAACTAAACAAAAAAAATAAAAAAACTTAAATAAAATAATAACTAAACCTAAAATTAAATAAACCTAAAAATATGCCTAAAGTAAAACCTAAACCATAAACTAAAAAAAAAACCTAAACCTAAAATAAAAATAAAATAAACAAAATCAAATGAACTTAAACATAAACTAAATAAATAACCAAAAAAAAAAAAAACATAAACCTAAACCTACCTAAACTAAAAATAATAAATTAAATCAAAATAAACTAAACCTAAATTAAAATATATAACCTAAACTAAACCTAAAAATGACCTAAACCTAAACATAATATAAAATAAAACCTAAACCTAAAAAATAAAATAAATATAAAACTAAATTAAAATTTAACCTAAACTAAACTAATCTAAAAAATACTAAAATAAAAAACATGGACTAAATTAATTAAGCTAAATTAAATAAAACTAAATAAAAATAAACATAAACATAAATAAAATAAAATTAAAATAAACTAAAATAAATAAAATGAACTAAATAAACTAAATAAAAAGAAATGTTGTAAATTTGGTTTGTTCTCCTTACAAAACCCAAACCATAACCCCAGACCTGGGACCTAAAGGCTCCAACCCTAAACCCTAATAACTACCACACTACCACAACCTGAAACTGACCCCACCTAACCTACACCTCCAAATACCTACCACTGACCACTACCCCACCACTAAAGCCTGATCCACTGAAACCCTAAAACTAACCTTAAACCCAAACCCAAAATCTAAAAACATAAACCTAAACTAATCAAAACCCAAAAATAAAATAAAGAAAAAAATTTAAATTAAAATAAAATAAGAAAATAAAATAAAATAAAATCATAAAGTAAAAAATGAAACCTAAACCGAAATCTTAAAAGAAAATAAAATAAAAAATTAAAACTTAACTAAAATAAAATAAATAAAAACCTAAACTAAACTTAAAAATAAAAAACCTAAATAAAATAAAAACTAAATCAAAAATAAAATTTCAATTAACCTAAAATAAAATAAAATAAAATGAAACTTAATGAAACCTAAACCTAAACAATAAACACATAATAAAGCTAATAAATAAATAAAAATAAAACCTAAAACTAAGAGAAAAATAAAACTTAAAATAAAAATAAAATAAACCTAAAATAAACTAAAATAAATAAAACCTAAACCAAAAATCTAAACCAAAATTCAAAAAATAAGATTATCTAAAAATAAACTTAAACTAAAAAATAAAACCTAAAAATAAACCTCAAATAGAAGCCAAAAATCTAAACCAAAGAAAATAAAATAAAAACATAAACCTAAACATAAAAATAAAAAATAAAACTTAAACTTAAAATATAAAATAAAAATAAAACTAAACTAAAAAAATAAACCTAAACCTTAAAAAAAATAAGATAATAAACCTAAACGAAAATAAATAAATAAAAAATAAATAAACTAAATAATATAAAAATAAAAAGAAATCTAAATCAAAATAAAAAATAAACTAAATAAACCTAAACCTAAAAATTTACTTAATTTAAAAAAATTAAAAAATGAGAAAATTTAAAAAAGAAAAAAAAATAAAAAAAACCCTAACCCTGGACACTAAACCCTAAAACCTTTAACCCTAAACCCTTAAACCTAAACCTAAACCCTAAAACATATAACCCTAAACCATAAACCTTAAATTCCAAACCCTAAACCATAAACCCTAAACCATAAATACTAAACCCTAATCTCTAAACCCTAAACCCTAAACCTAGAAACCTAAACCTAAACTAAGTAAAATCTAAAAATAATTTTAATATAAAGCCTAAACTTAAATAAAATAAATAAAATAAAAAATAAAATAAAAACCTAAACTAAAACCTAAGCCTAAACCAAAACCTAAAAATAAAATAAAATAAAAATAAAAACTAAACTAAAATAAAATAAATAAAAACCTAAACTAAACTAAAAAATAATATAAACCTAAAAATAAAAATCCCAAATATAATAAAAACTACACATAAAATAGAAATAAATAAACCAAAAATAAAATAAAATAAAAAAATAAAAAATAAATATATACCTAAACCTAAAAAATAAACATAAAAATATTACCTAAAAATTAAAAAAAAAAACTAACCCTAAACTAAAAAAAAACTAAACATAAAATAAACTTAATCCTAAACTAAAATAAATAAAACCTAAACCTAAACCTAAACTAAGCTAAACCTAAACCCTAAATTAAATAAAATAAAATAAACTAAAAAAAGTCTAAACCTAAACTTAAAAACAAAACCTAAAAACAAAACCTAAAATGAAAATCTAAAACCTAAGCCTAAGAAAATAAAATGAAAACCTAAATGTAAAACTAAAAATAAAAAATAAAACCTAAACCTATAAAATAAAATTAAAAAAAAACTAAACTAAAAAATAAAAATAAACCTAAACATGAACCAAAATAATAAACTAAAATAAAAAAACTTAAACTAAAATAAATAAACTAAACTAAATAAAATAAAATAAACTTCAATAAAAATAAAAATAAAATAAATAAATAATTAAAATAAACTAAATAAACTTAAACCTATGGGTTTGAATTTAAAAAAAATGAACACTAAACCCTAATACCCTAAACCCTAAACCCCAACTAAATCCTACTAAAACCCAAAACCCTAAACCTACATCCCTAAATTAAACCCTAAACCCTAAAACCCTAAACCTAAACCATGACCCTAAACCTTCATCTAAAATCATAAACCCTAAACTAAATCTAAACCCAGCTGCTAAACCCTAAACCTCAAATACTAAACCTAAAAAAGTAACTAAAAGATTAAAAATAAACATAAACCTAAAACCTAATAAACCTAAACTTAAACCCTAAGAATGGGCAAAACCTTGATGGCAGGAACATCACCATCAACTCGTCGGGTCTTGACTGTGGTGGGCGATAGTTATCACAATGGTGGTGGGGGATTTAGAGGTGCTGGTGGATATGTAGGTGGTGGTTAGTGAAGTGGTGGTTATGGAGGCGGGAGGAGCGATGAAGGTGACAACTGTTATGGTGGTGGAGGGAGAGATCGGGGATATGATGGTGTATCCCTTCTTGGAGGGCGGGTTGGTTAGTGGGAACTTCAGCGAAGAATGGCCAATGCAATCTGGCTTATGGAACTGTCTTTTACAGAAATGGTTCTATTATCCAAGGTTTGATTTTCTCTATCGTCATTTTTTATCTATGTCATCACTTATGTCTTAGAAAACTTTTTGTGTTACTTGGTTGATGAAATCGAAAAGAAGAAATGTTGAATGTGAATTTGTTCTCCATTAATATATATATATATATATATGAAAAGCCTTAAAACATAAACTAAAACTCGAACCCTAAACCTAAAACCTAAATCATAAACCTTAAACCTTAAACTAAAATCTAAAAACCCTAAACCCTAAACCTTAAAACCTAAACCCTAAATCCTAAACCCCAAACCCTAAACCTAAACCCTAAATTAACCCTAAACCTAAACTTAAAATAAAGTAAACCTAAACCTAAACTAAAAACTAAACTAAACTAAAAATAAAACCTCAAAATAAACTTAAATAAAACATAAAACCTAAACCTAAAAAATAAAATAAAACATAAACCTAAACATAAAATAAAAATAAAACCTAAACCTAAAATAAAATACAAACAATTGAACTAAAGAAAAATTATAATAAAAAACTTAAATTAAAATAAAATAAATAAAATAAAATAAATAAACTAAATAACCTCTGCGTTTTGGTTTATTTAATTTAAAATAAACTTTAAGCCCTAAACTCCTAAACCCTCAAACCAAACTCTACCCTGACCTCCTTCCAAAAACCAAATCATAAACCCTAAATCACCTAAAACCTAAACCAAAACTAAATAAACCAAAATTAAATATATAAAAAAACCAAACCTAAATAAAAATAAAATAAAATAAAACCTAAACTAAAATGAGATCTCACCTAAAATAAAATAAAATAAAACAAATTAATATAAAATAAATTAAAATAAATAAAAACCTAAACTAAAATTTAAAAATAAAATATAATAAACCTAGAGTAAAAAACATAAATAAAATAAAAACTAAAAGTAAAATAAAAATAAAATTAACCTAAAAATAAAGTAAAATAAAACCTAAACCTAAAAAATAAACCTAAAAAAATAAAACCTAAAATAAATAAAAAAATAAAACCTAAATATAAAACATAATTAAATAACCTAAACTTAAATTAAAAATAAAATAAACTAGATAAAATAAACCTAAAACTAAACTAAAATAAATTAAACTAAAATAAATAAAACCTAAACCTAAACATAAAATAAACTAAACATAAACCTAAACCTAAACTAAATAAAATAAAATAAACTTAAAATAAACCTAAACATAAAATAAAAAAATAAATTCTAAAATAAACCTAAAATAAAACTATAACCTAAACCTAAAGAGTAAAATGAAAACCTAAACCTAAACATAAGATTAAAAAATAAAATCTACACCTAAAACATAAAATAAAAAAAAACTCAACCAAAAAATAAACTTTAAAACCTAAAAACAAACTAAAATAAAATCTAAACTAAAATAAATAAATTAACTAACTATAATAAACAAATAATTAAATATTAAAATAATAAAATAAATAAAATAAACTAAATAAACTAAATTTGGAAAATCGGTTTGCTTATTTAAAAAAATCATAAACCAGGATCCTAAACTGACCTAAATCTAAACCATAACCCTGCAATCTTAAACCTAAACCCTAACCCTAAACCAAACCTAAACTCTGTAAAACCCTAAACACTAACCACAACCTAAACCCTAAACAATGACCCTAAACCTCCTAAAACATGCCCTATACCTAAACTAAAACCATAAATCTTAAGCCCTAAAACCCTACATAACCTAAATGCTAAAGCATAAACCCTAAAATCTTAAACCCTAAACTCAAAACCCTAAATAACACTATAAAACTAAATCATAAACCCTTAACCCCAAACCCAAACCTCAACATAAACTAAGCCAAAAGTAACTAAATAAATTAAAAATAAAAACATAAACCCTAAACCTAATCAACCTAAACCTAAAACCTAAAAATGGGCTAAAAACCTAAACCCAAACCCATCCTCCTCCCTGCGGCGCTCTGGAAATTTCATTTTCCCATTTTTGACGATCGTTCTCCTTACAGTTTTTGAGGATCCTTCACCATTTCCATTAATTTCTTTTAGTTGCTTTGTTCTGCCAAGCGTGTCCTATCACTGTAGATAACCTTGATGGTATTGCTTTAGCCGCACATTAACTCCCTCCGATTACCATATAGGGTTTCAAATTTCATGGCTTTTCTGATTGACACCTCTGTACTGCTATTAAATCATTTAAGGACGCACTCTCTGGTAAGAATATCTTACCCTCTGATTCGGTGAACCTAATTTTTACCTCATTTTGTGGCATCCCTGTGATTATGTGCTCAGATCTGGATGTTGAGAAGTTGGGTAAGCCTTATGAATTTACTTTAGTGGGTAAATTTTCTATGTGATGACCTAATTTGGATAATATCTGATCTTTTTTTCATAATCTTAATCTCTCAGGTACATTTTCTATTAGTTTGATTGATGCAAGGCATGTTTTAATTCAGCTGACTAATGATTTAGATTATTCAAGGGTTTTTCACATCGCTCTTATTTTGTTTTCAACTGTCAAATGTGTCTTTTAAAGTGGTCTCCCCTTTTTGATATAAAACAGGAATCATCGATTATTCCTGTATGGTTGGCTTTTCCTAATATGAGGATACATTATGTTACGCATCAAGTTCTTTTTACAGTTGGGACTCTATTTGGTCAGCCTCTTCAAATTGATCATACCCTGAGATCGACCTTTTTGCTCACATTTTGGTGGAAATTGATATTTCTAAAAAACACCCTAAGGAAGTTTGGATTGGTTCTGAAAAGTTTGGTTATAATCAAAAAGTTAAATTTGAGAATTTTCCTATTTTCTGTTCGCACTATAAGCTTCATGAGCATGATAATTCAGAATGTTTTGTCCTGCACCCATAACTTAAAAAGAAAAATCTATCTGATCTTAATCCTAATCCATTAATTGATAAAGTTAGTAAATCTATTTATGTGCCTAAGGTTAATCAAATTAGGAATACTATTTCTACCTCTTTGGCTACTACATTACTTAATGAAGTGCTCAATGATGATATTCCCAATTTCCAATTTGAGCAGGTAAAAGATATTGCTAATGTTGATCAACATGTTAAATATGATGGTTTGGTTATCAGTCCTTTCTTACATAATAATTTGCCTCCTCAAGATAATGCCTCTACTCAAACTACCTTGCCTTTCTTGACTGTTGAACATGAGGAGGAGCATGTGACCCTTAATGGTAATTTGAATGAAAACTTGATGATGGACAAAAATTTGGAAAAAATTCTGAAGCTTATCCTAGAATTTATGCTCTTAATGGTATTACAACCTCTCTTTCTCCTAATCCTGAGATTAACATGCATGTTAATCCCACCTTTCAGCTTGATACTAAAATTGAGGAAGGGGAAGTTATCATTAGAAATGCTTTGACTGACTCTGATCCTTTTCTTAATACAACTAATCAATCTCTTTCGGATGGTGACTCTTTAGAAAAAATAGACCATTTCAAATTATTTTTAAAAAGAAATCCTTAAAAGCCAACATGTTCCCTAATACCTCAACTAGATCTACTAGATCTGGTTCCTCATCTCATAAAGAATGATCTTTCAGCATTAGACTATTTTCTTTCTTTTTTTATCCCCTTATTTATCTATTTTCTCTTTAGCTTACCTTATATTTCCTTTATTTTTAACTCTTTGATTTTGAACGTTCGAGGGATTAGGACCCTCATTGTTCATAATTATGTTAGAAGTCTCTGTCGTATTAATAATATAGCTTTACTGATTATTATTGAACCTCTCATTCATTCTTCTAAGATCAACCATGCTGCTAGAATGCTTAGCTTTAATAACTTCTTCTATAATATTAGCAATAAAATTTGGTGTTTTTGGAATAATTTAGTCAAGGTATCTATCCTTGATGATCTCCATCAAGTTGTCAATGTTCACATCTCATTGGGTGATTTCTCTGCTCTAGGCTCCTTTGTCTATGCTTCTTGTGACCGGGCTGGTAGGAACATCCTTTAGGATAATTTAAGAACTTTTGCTTCAACTGTCAACAAACCTTGGTTGGTTGGGGGTGATTTCAACATTATCCTCTCTTCCCCTGAAAGAACGTGTGGTTGTTCTCCTAACATTCATTCCATGGAAGATTTCTCTAATATGATTCTTGATTGCAACCTTATTGACATTGGCTACTTTGGTTCTGATTACATTTGGCATAACTCTAGACTCTTGCAATGGCTTGATAGGACTCTCTTTAACTCCCTTTGGATTAATCAATGGCCCCAAACCTCTATTGAGCACTTGAGCAGAACTTTGTTCGATCATGCTCCTCTTTTGATATCCGTTAAAAATGCCTCTAATAGATTATCCTCCTCTGCCTCTTTTAGATTCCAAAATATGTGGATTCAGCACATTGATTTCTTAAATGCTATCTCCACCAACTAGGAGGCCCCCCTTCACCCAGATAATTATGTTAAGGGTATGATTAGACTCTAGTTTAACCTTAAAAGAATTAAAGAAAACCTTGCTTAGTGGAATAAGCATTATTTTAAAAATCTTTTTGCTAATATCAAAAACATGGAACATTTGGTTTGTTGTCTTGAAAATGAAGTTTTGATCCTTCTAAAGCGAAGATTTGAATGAAGTCAAAGATAACCTGGTTACCTATCAGAATATGGAAGAAACTTACTGGCGGCAAAAGGCTGCTAGTAAACATATTACTGATGGGGATAGAAATACCAGATATTTTCATGCTCTTTTCCAAAAAAAAGAGAGCATTAAACTCTATCAAAAAAATTAAAAGTGATAATGGCAACTAGATCACTAATAATAATGAGGTTAAAGACTCTATCACTAATCATTTTAGAAATTTGTTGAACAAGAACCATACTTTAAAGGCTATCTCCAACTCTCATTTGATTCCCTTAACAATTACCACTGATGAAAATCATTTGCTTACTATGTTGCCTAAGGAAGTTGAGATTGGTCAAATTCTTAATAACATGAATGTTGATTCTGTTGTGGGTCCGAAAGGCTACACTACTCAATTTTTTTAGCATTGTTGGCCTGTTATTAAGTATGACTTAGTTGATGCTGTGGTTGATTTCTTTAATGGTAATCCTCTACCTAGATATTTTTCTAGCACTTCCATTGTCCTTATCCCCAAAATTGATAATCCACGAATCACGGGAGATTTAGACCTATCAATTTATGCACTTTTCATAAACTCATTGCTAAATTGCTTGCCAATAGAATTAGTCCTCTTTTATTTTCTCTCAACCAAACTAGTATCGTTAGAGGTAGAGCTAAATATGATAACATTCTTCTCACTCAAGAGCTAATTCATGACTTGGATGCATCTAATAGAGGTGGTAACATGCTCTTTAAATTAAATATCTCTAAAGCTTTTGACAACATCTCTTGGGCCTTTCTTCTTCAAATTCTTCATATGTTTGGCTTCTTTGATAATTTCATCTCCCTCATTAAAAATTATATTAGTAATACTTGGTTTTCTATTATTCTGAATGGTGAGGCCTTAGGTTTCTTCCCTTCTTTGCATGGTTTGAGACAAGGGGATCCCTTGTCTCTCTCTCTTTTCATTATTATTGTGGAATATCTTTCTAGGAGCCTTAATGACCTCTTCAACAATAATCCAAGCATGTTATTTAGAACTATTGGTGGTATTCCTGTCTCCCATCTTAGTTTTGCTGATGATTTGATTATCTTTTGCAATGCTTCCATTCATCACATTAAAAACATTAAAAACTTCTTAAATGAATTTGGGAAGGAAAGTGGTCTCTCTATTAATGAAGGAAAAAGCTGTTTCATTCCTTCCTCTAAAATCTCTAGTAATAAAATCAATCAAGTATTAAGAATCACTAATTTTCAGCAACAACAACTTCCTATTAAATATCTTTGTGCTCCCTTATATAAAGGTCAGAAAAGATCACACCTCTTTAATGAGTTAATCCAAAAAATTTCTAATTAAATTTTTGCATGGGAATTTCTCTTACTCTCATTTGGTGGTAGAATCACTTTGCTTAAGAGTACCCTTAACTCCATGCCTTTATATCTTATTCAAACCATGTTCCTACTAATTCTACCCTAAACAGAATAGAGCGCCTTGTAAATAAATTCTTCTGGGGTTCAAATAATTTTACTAAAATAATGCATTGGACTTCTTGGTATAAAAGTTGTGGCACCCTTGCTAAAGGTGGGCTTGGTTGTAAGCTAATCTAGGAAGCTATTACTGCATTATCTCATAAACGTTTGTGGAATTTTAGGAGCAATAATAGTCTTTGGGCTAATTTCATGGCCAAATCTTGCCGGGTAACATCCTCTCATTTGTCCTTACAATGTGGGTGACTCTCATGTATGGAAAAGACTTTGTTCCATCAAATGGGAAGCTGGATCCCTTATTTCTTGGGGGATAAACTCTGGATCTTCATTTTTTTTTTGGCAAGACAATTGGACTGGCAGTGGCTCCATTGATGATTTATTATCTACTCACTCCACTGTTGCTATTAAAGTGAAATCATTCTGGTTCAATAATAAATGGAATGATAGTAAGCTTATTGATTATATTTCTATCTCTCTTTTAGATAAGTTTACTAACATCCCTATCAATTCTAACCATCTCTATCAGATTCTTTAGAAGCTATCCCAAAATGGTGATTTTAACCTTAAGGATTTTTGGATTCATATTAAAGAATCTCATGATTTCTCTAATGTTTTCTTTAAAATTTGTAAAAACACTATCCCTATTTCTTATTATATTCTAACTTGGAGAATTTTGAACAATTTTATCCCTGTTGACTCTTCGATGTGGGTTAAGGGCTTTTATTGACCCTCAAAATGCTACTATTGTTTTCACATTGAGAATGTAAACCATGTGTTTGTTAATGGAGCTAAAACCTCCAAACTATGGGTTTGGTATGATGAGCTTTTCAAAATTGGCCAATTCAATGGATCTTTACCCTTATATCAACTTCTTGATGTTTATTTTCAAAAAGCTGTTAAAGGTCACATTAAAGTAATAAGCCATCACTCTTATATGGTTCATGGATGGATGGAATGATGCCAAACATCATGGGATTCCTATGAACATAAAAGGATTATTCTTTGAATTAAAGATAAAATTGCTCTATTTAATGCATTAATAATCAATTTAAAGGCTTTGTAGTCAACAAGCTGGGTCTTAGCACAGTATCCCAACTATAAAGAGGATAAGATTGTCTATTGGATAAATCCTCACAATAATATTATCAAAATTAATCTTGATTCATTTCTCAAATGCTTTTTTGTGGAGGCATTTTGAGAAACTTTAATGGTAAAGTTCATTGTGCTTATGCCTATCCTCTTACTACATGTTCTGTTATCTTCGCTGAATTAATGGCTATTAACAAAGCTATTGAGATTTGTTTACAAAAAGGTTGGCTAAATATCTGGATTGAGGTGGATGCTCTCTAGCTGATTGATATGTTGACTTCTACTAAGGTTGGCAATATTGATTTGTATTACCTCCATAACTATATTAGAGCTCTCCTATCTCAAGTTTGTTTCAAAATCACTCATGTTTTGCATGAAGGTAATGTGTGTGTTGATTATCTTTCCAATTTGGGTGCTATACTAGATGACATAACTTTCTTTGATCAGCTTAATCTTCCTAAATATTTGTGTGGTTTGATTAATTTGGATAATACTGGATTATCCTATCTCAAAAATTAGTCTCATTCTTATGTTTTTAGGTCTGTTAACAGGTTTTCCTTACCTGTATGTCCATTCCTTTATTTTATTACTATTGCTTCTTGTTTTTCTGATGCATCACAAGGTTTTATTGTATTTTCCATTTCCCTTATTGAATGATGGGGCTGTGCTTACTATTTCTCTAATGTGTTGGTTTATGCTGCCTATTTTCCTAACCTGCAAGGATAGATTGTCTATTTTGCTTACCATCACTACATTTCCACTACATGATTGGAACTGTTCCTTGCCTCCCATTCCTGTTGTTTTTGCTGATACTGATGGTTTAGCTACTGCTCTATTTTCACTTATTTTGAATTGGGCAATACCGAAATACCCTATCTTAGATATTAGTCTCATTTTTCTATATTTTGGTCTGTTAATAGGTTTGGCTTACCTGTATGTCCATTCCTTTATTTTATTTATGTTGCTTCTAGGTCTTTTGATGCATTTCCCTAAAATTATTATCTAGTTACCATGTGATGGACGCTCTTGCCATTATAGCCTCAGCTGTTGGTTTACTATTAATTGTCTAGCTATTTCTTGGTATTTATTGTACTTTTTGATTCCCTTACTAAATGATGGGGCTGTGCTTCCTATTTCCTTAATGTACGGGTTTGTGTTTCTTCTTTCCTAATCTGCAGGGATAGATGGTATATTTTGCTTGCCATCACTGCTATTTCTTTGCATGATTGGGACTATTTTTTACCTCTCATTCTTACTACCTGTCGGGTTCAGTATTTGGTTTGCTACTTTGGATACTGGCTGAATGATCTTTTGGGTTTTTATCTTCAGCAGGCTAACTATTGCAGTTATTTTTTTGACTGGTCTTTTGTTCTATTGACTGTCATGTGGTTAACCATATAATCTGTGCTTTTACAATATGGGTCTATCTGCTATTTTATTTCCCTCTTGGATCTTTTAGACCTATGCAATTTTTGTTGTGATTATGCTATTATCAAGGTGATTATTAACATCTGTATTGATGACCCTGAATGGATTTCCTCTTTATGGGCTGTTTTCCTAGCCAAGAGGATCATCTGGGTATGATGGATTTTGCTTGCCATCACTGCTATTTCTTTGCATGATTGGGACTATTTTTTACCTCTCATTCTTACTACCTTCGGGTTCGATTTGGTTTGCTACTTTGGATCAGAATGATCTTTTGGTTTTATCTTCAACTATTGCGGTTATTTTTTGGCCCTCTTTTGTTCTATTGACTGTCATGTGGTTAACCATATAATCTGTTCCTTTACAATATGGGTCTATCTGCTATTTTATTTCCCTCTTGGATCTTTTGACTATGCAATTTTTTGTTGTGATTATGCTATTATCAAGGTGATTTATCTAATGGATTTTATCATGTATTAATGGTATGATTCTTTATTGGATTTTCTATTTATTGTGTGGTTATATTATTATCATATATATATCTTATTTATTTATTGTGTGACAATATATCAATAATGCTATCAATCTATCAATAAGGTGGATGGCTAGATGTTACATCAGGTAGGATGTTGGTGTGCATACTAGCTATGTTGGAATTGGTTACTTATCTTAATACTTATCTTATAGGGTTTGGTGTCATTCCTTTCTCATTCTGATCTATGTTGCCTTCTTTGCTATAGCGTGTGTGGCTATATTTTGGTATGCAGGTACTAAAGATCATATGATTCTCTTTCAATGGCTACTACTCCCCCCAGGTTTGTAGGCTATGATGGCTAGGATGATTTCACTCATTATTAGGCTGGTAGTGGCATATGTGATGTAGCCCTCCATTGGAAGTTTGGATGCTCATGTTTGTAGCTTCCCCAATTTTGTGTGACTAAGCTTGAGCCTATTCTGACACACTCCCCTATATTTCTCTCATTTTATTCTGATTTTACTTTTAATTTGAGTTGTACCATTTTAACTGTGCTAAATCTTTCTACTATATGTTTGCATATTGTGTGTTGTTTTCTTGTAGGTTTTTTCTCTAGTGGAGGCATAGCCTTCTATCTTCCTCAAGAGCTTTCGATGAAAGTGGTCCAATGGCTTCTTATTTTGATCTTTTTATATCTTTTGCTCTCTTGTCTTTTTTGCTTTGTTTTGACTATACTTGGACAGGAGATTTACTCTCTAGGCATTTCTGTAGCTCTTTGAGTAGTAGTTCTTGAGTTTATCCCCTCTTAAGGACCTTGTAACCTCTTTTTTATGGTAATAAAATTCCCCTATATGGGGTTCCCCAAAAAAACCCTAAGAATGGGCAGAACCTTGCTGGCAAAAACATCACCATCAACCAACCTTAGTCTAGATATGGTGGTGCAGGCAAATGCGATAATTATTATATTGGTGGTTTGGGATTTGGAGGTGGTGGTCAGAGGAGTGGTGGTTATGGAGGCATGAGGAGCGACAGAAGTTATAGCCATGGTCGTGGCAGAGGGAGAGATCGAGGATATGATGGTGGATAAACCTAAACCTAAACTAAAATAAATAAAACCTAAACCTAAAATAAACTAAACCTAAACTTAAACCTAAACTAAATAAAATAAAATAAACTAAAAATAAACCTAAAGTTAAAGTAAAAAAATAAAAACTAAAATAAACTTAAAATAAAAACCAAAACCTCAACTTAAAAAAAAAAAAAAATAAACCTAAACCTAAAATAAAAATAAATCCTAAACCTAAAATAAAATAAAAAATAAAACTAAACTAAAATAAACCTAAACATAAACCTTGACAAAATAAACTAAATAAAATCTAAACTAAAATAAATAAACCAAAATAAATGAACTAAACTAAATAAAATAAAATTGAACCTAAATATATATAAAATAAAATAAACTATAAATAGAAATAAACTTAATAAACTAAAGAAACCTAAACTCTTGGTTTTGCATTTTTAAATAAATAAACCCTAAACCTAAACCCTTTGAAAACCATTAAACCCCAAATCCACACCTAAACTCACTAAACCCTAAACCCTAAACCCTAAAAAACTAAGCCTAATAAACCCTCAAAACCATAAACCCTAAACCCTAAAAACCTAAAGCCTAAACACTACCCAAACCCTAAACCCAAGCCTAAACACTAAACACCCCACCTTCCTATCAAACTCTAAACCCTAAACCCTAAACCCTAAAAACCCTAAACCCTCAAAACCCTAAACCCTAAACCTAAACCAAAAGAAAGTAAATAAATACAAAAATAAGCCTAAACCCTAAAACCTAATAAAGCTAAACCTAAACTTAAACCAAAACCTTAATAATGGGAGGAACCTTAACAGCAGGAACATCAGCATCAACTAGGCTCAATCAGGATCTGGCGGTGGAGGCAAAGGCGGAGGCAGCAGTTTTCGCAATTGTGGTGGGGGATCTAGAGGCACTAGTGGATATGGAGGTTGTGGTAAGAGTAGTCATGGTTATAGGAGAGGTGGAGTGAGGTTACAACATTGCAGTCAGAGGGATAGATCGGGGATATGATGATGGATCCCGCTGCTTGAGAGGTGGTGGTGGTTTTAATGGGAACTGGAGAAACTGATGATCCGTTGATCCGATCTGTTGCTTATGGATCTGTGTCTTAATAGTAGAGATAGTTATAGTTACCTATGGGTTTTTTATTTGCTTTATGCGTGCCCATTTTTTATCTATATCATTGTTTGTGGCTTAGAAAACTTGGTGTGCTACTTGGTTGGTTAAATCGAAAAGAAGAAATGTTGAATATAAATTTGTTCTCTCTTAAAAAAATAATCTTAAACCCTGAACCCTAAACTAAAACCAAACACTTAACTAAACCTAAACCCAAAACTACCAAAAAATATAAACTCTAAACTAAACCTACTCCAAACCCTAAACCTAAAACCCAGCCATAAACCTTAAACCCTAAACCTAAACCCTAAACCCTAAACCCTAATCCAACTACCACAACCACAAAACCAAACCAAAACCTACCCTAAACCCTAAACCCTAAACTCCCAACCACATGCCTTTTTAAACCTAAACCCAACCATAAACCTTACCATAATTTCTAAACCCTAAACCCTAAACCTACCTAAACCTACCACAACCACAAACCACTAAATCTAAACCCTAAACAGCTGAGGCAAACCCAAACCTGAGCCTAAACCTCTAACCTGAGCCTGAGCCCTGAGCCTAAATGTTAACCTAATCCATGACCCTAAACCTAACCAAACCTGAGCTCTAAACCACATAAACCTAAACTACATGATACTATTTAAATCTACCAAACTTAATAATAACCTGGACCTGTAAGATAAATAAAATAAAACTAAACTAAAATAAACCTAAATCTAAACCTAAACCTTGCAGATAAACTAAATAAACATGAACTAAGATAAATAAATCTAAAATAAATAAACTAAACTAGATAAAAATAAAATGAACCTAAATAAAAAATAAAATAAACTAAAATAAATAAAAATTAACTAAATAAATAAAATAAACCTAAACTGCTCATTTAATTAATTTGAAAACATTTTAAAAAAATTAATAAAACCTTAAACCACAAACCCTAAATCTTAAATCACACCCTAAACCCTAAACCCTAAACCTTAAACCCTAAACCCTAAACCCTAAACCAACTCTCCTAAACCCTACAAAACCTACCCTACCACCCAACCCTAAACCCAAACCACCCTAAAACTAAACTAAACCCACAAATCATAAGCTATCACAAACCCCCAAACCTAAACCCTAAAAACCCTATATCCTAAAGCCTAAACACTAAACCCTAAACCCTAAAACCTAAACACTAAACCCTAAACCCTAAAGCCTAAACCCTAAACCTTAACAATACTGGAGGTCCTAGTGGATCTGGAGGTGCTGGTGGATATGGAGGTGGTAGTTACAGAATCGAGAGGAGTGACGAAGGTTATAGCCATGGTGATGGTGGAAGGATAGATCAGGGATATGATGGAAGATCCTGCTACTCGAGAGGCAAGGGTGGTTCAAATGAGAACTAGAGAAACTAAAGAACGGCAGATCCAATCTGCTGCTTAGGGAATTGTTTCTTTACAGTAGAGATGGTTCTAATTATCTAGGATTTTTGATTTGCTCTATGTGTGCTTATTTTTTTTCTATGTTATCACTTGTATCTTAGAAAACTTGGTATTCTACTTGGTTGATGAAATCAAAAATAAGAAATGTTGAATCTAAATTTGTTCTCTTTTAAAAAAAATATTAAACCTTAAACTCTAAACCCCAAACTAAAACCTAAACCCTAAACCTTAAACCCTAAAAATACTAAAAAGCCAAAAAAACTAAACTCGAAACCCTAATCCCTAAACCCTAATCCCTAATCCCTAAAACATAAAATCGTAAACCCTAAACTCTAAACTAAACCCTAAGCCTAAAAACCAAGGCCAGTTTAGATCTACTCATGGAGTCCAAGGTAGAAGCAGAGATTATCATAATGTTGGTGGGGAATCTAGAGGTTCTAGTAGATATGGAGGTGGCAGTTATGGAGGCAAGATGTGTAATGGAGGTTATAACCTTAGTGGTGATGGAGGGAGAGATTAGGGATATGATGGTGGATCCCGCTACTCGAGAGGTGGGGGTAGTTTTGATGGGAATTGGAGAATCTAAGGAATGGATGATCCGATCTACTGCTTTTGGAACTGAGTCTTTATAGTGGGGATAATTCGAGTTATCTAGGGTTTTTCATTTTCTCTATGCATGCTCATTTTTTATCTATGTCGTCACTTGTGTCTTATAAAACTTTTTGTGCTGCTTGCTTGATGAAATCAAAAAGAAGAAATGTTGAATCTGAATTTGTTCTCAAATAAAAAAAAACTATAAATGCAAAATCCAAAATCGTAAACCCTAAACCAAACTAAACATAAAAAAGCTAAAAACCCTAAAAACCCAAAACCTAAACCCAAACCAAACCCTAAACCCTAAAACCAAACCCTACCCTAAACCCTAAACCCTAAAATCCTAAATCCTAAAACCTACATCCAAAACTAAACCCTAAAAGATAAACTAAACAACCTTAAACTACTAAAAACCAAAAAGGCTTGAAAAAAATAAAATAAATAAACCCTAAAACACTAACTAATAAATAAAGATAAAATAAATAAAATAAAAAATACTAAAATAAAAAAAATAAAACAGATGTGTAATGGAGGTTATAGCCTTGGTGGTGATGGAGGAGAGATTAGGGATATGATGGGATCCCTACTGAGAGAGGTGGGGGTAGTTTGATGGAGAATCTAAGGAATGGATGATCCGACTTTAGGCGGGTCTTTATAGTGGGGATAATTCTAGTTATCTAGGGTTTTCATTTTTCTCTATGCATGCTCATTTTATCTTATGTCATCATTGTGTCTTAAAACTTTTGTCTTTGCTTTGATGAAATCAAAAGAAGAAATGTTGAATCAATTTGTTCTCAATTAAAAAAAAACTATAAATAAATCCAAAATCTAAACCCTAAACCAAAACTAAAACAAAAAACCTAAAAACCCTAAACCCAAAACCCAAAATCTAAACCCTAAACCTTACCCAAACCTAAACCCAAAACCCAAAAAACCCTAAACCCTAAACCCAAATCCTAAATCCTAAAACCTACATCCTAAAAAAAACCCAAAACCTAAAACCTAAACCCAACTTTAAACTAAACTCAAAAACCAAAGCTAAACCTAAAACAAAATAAAATTTAAAAATAAAATAAACCCTAAACATAAACCTAAATAAAATAAAATAAATAAATAAAATGAAAACCTTAATAAACCTAAACCTAAAAATAAAAAAAAAATAAAATAAACTATAATAAAATAAATAAAAACTTAAACTAAACTAAAAAAATAAAATAAACCTAAGAATAAAAACCTAAATAAAATAAAAACTAAACATAAAATGAAAATAAAATAAACCTAAAAGAAAATAAAATAAAATAAATAAACCCTAAAACTAAAAAATAAATGGTAATCTAAAACCTAAAATAAATAAAAAAAAATAAAACCTAAACCTAAATTAAAATAGACTTAAAAGTAAAATAAAATAAACATAAACATAAACCTAAACTAAAATAAATAAAACCTAAACTTAAAATAAACTAAACCTAAACCTAAACCTAAACTAAATAAAATAAATTAAAAAATAAACTAAACCTAAACCTAAACCTAAACTAAAATAAAACCAAAAATAAACCTAAAATAAAAAATTAAAACCTAAACCTAAAAAAAATAAAATAAAAATTGACCCTTAACCCAAAATAAAAAAAAACCTAAACATAAACATTAAAATAAAAATAAAACTAAATAAAATAAATAAACCTAACATAAATAAACTAAACTAAATAAAAAATAAAATAAGCCTAAATAAATATAAAATAAAATAAACTAAAATAATTAAAATAAACTAAATACACCTAAACCAACTTTAATTTAAGAAAAAAAATAAATTAAAAAAAGACCCTAAACCCTAAACCACTAAACCCTAAACCATAAACCCTCATCCTAAACCCCTCCTAAAACCTCCAGGCTATACCCTAAACTGACCCTAAACTCCTAATAACACTCCTCTACCCTAAAAACTAACTTTTACACTCTAAACCTAAACCCTGACTAACCTCCTACCCTAAACCTTACCCTCCTACCCTGATCTACCCACCCTATCATCCACCCACTTTCCTGTGCCCACCCAGCCTGTCCCTCTCTAAACCCTAAAATCCAAACCCCAAACACCCCAAACCCCAATCACTAAACCCAAAAAACCCTAAACCTCCAAAACCCCTCCCACCCTAATCTAAACCCTAAACCCTCCCTAAACCCTAAACCTCTAAAGTAAAATAAATAAAAAATAAACCCTAAAAATCTAATAAACTTAAACCTTAAACTCTAAGAAGGGTGAACCTTGATGGCAAGAACATCCTGCTCAAGTTAGATCTAGTCATGGAAGGTGGAGGTGGTGGTTGTCACAGTGGTGGTGAGGGATTTAGAGGTGTTGGTGGATATGGAGGTGGCCTTTGTGGAGGAGGGATGTGTGACGGATGTTACAACCATGGTGGTGGGGGAGGGAGAGATCAGGGATATGATGGTGGATCTTACTACTTGAGAGGTGAGGGTGATTCTGATGGGAACTGGAGAAACTAAAGAATAACTGATCCAATCTACTACTTATGGAACTTTGTCTTTACAGTAGAGACAGTTCTAGTTATCTAGGGTTTTTTATTTGCTCTATGTGTGTGTGGTGTTTATTTTTAAGGATGTAGGACACTATGTGGATCTTAGGGGGTACTTATTAAAATGATTAAGTACAATATTAAGGAATGATGTACTAACTCAAAAGATAGAAATTATCACCCTATAATAGACCTAATCACCTAATAAAGACTCCTAAGGCATGATGGTCTTCGAATATACCAGAGATCTTTCCCCTACTTTACATGAAAAAGTAAAGTATGGTTTATTTTAAGTCAGGTTTGTTAAGTTCACTATGGAGGCAAGCCCCCATAGGTAATTACATCCTAAGGAATGGGAATTCCTTAAGAATACTCTCGATTAAAGTAGATAATTAGGGTCCAAAGATTTCAAGGTTAAGACTATCAAAGGATTGGTTATTTTAGAAAATCAAATGGGATAGATCAAGGAGAAGACTTATTTTTGGAATCCAAGGGGAAAAAATAAGAAATACTCATGATACGAGGAAGCCTACTAAGCATTCCAATCTACCCTATAATTGGGCTTTATATATTTGAAATTGAAGAGAGTTAATTATTTGAGTTGACATTTTATTAGATTGATAGGGCTTATAATTCCACATAAGATTGTGAAATGCCTAAGAGGTGAGGATTTATGCTTTTGCTAGAGGAAATAGCTACCTAGATCCTAATATAAGGAGCTTTGGCAGGGGCAGTGACCTAAATCTAAGCAAAATGGGTATATGTTTTACCTCCACAAGAGAGAATAAACTAACATTGGACATATTACGCTTGGAGTGGTGTGACTAACCTCTATGCTTTAAATCAATCTAGGCAAGTCTTATGCTCTGCAAGATGGCTAGGCTGTTATTTATTTAGAAAGGAGACTTAGTCCTTAAACTCACTCCCAAAGAGACTAGAGCATGAGTGGTATGAATTCATGACTTAATTTAATGAAAATTTTATCAAATTCATTTGATTCTTTTCAACTCTTTATTTTGACACAGGCTTTGGGATTTTGTATGTCTAAATGCATGAGAACTTGATTATAGGCCAAATCAAGAGAGAAAGGGGTGTTCTTCCATCAATGGCTCTCACAGGTTAAGCCTTCATTCTTTGGCAAAGATGCAAGCCACCTCTTAACAAGAGTGGAAGAATATGACATGCATGATATTATACATTCATTCATCCAGCTAAGGGGTTGCTAAAAATTTTATTATCTTGATTTAATTCTTAGGCTTTATAGTGAGGTTATGAGTTATTTTAAGTTTTAATTATTAGTTGTAATTGTTATAGAAAAATTAGTTTCATCCTAAGAGCCCACCGCATCCAGGCCACACATTCTAGCATTAATCATAAAACAATTATGAAAAGCATATTGTTCTAACGTATAATCTAAACACAACATCAAATAATTTTATAGACTACCATAAAAGAATAAAAGGCCAGTGATTAGGTTTTTTATACACCAAAAGAGAAATAAGATGGGTAGCTACCCTTATAAACCAAATTACAAAAATAATATATGTTATGGGGTCTTCTTTTCTTCATTTCTTCATTCTCTTTCTTTTAATTTTGATTTGCTCCAAAGGCATCAGGGCACAGGGACTAATCCTTTGCCATCCTAATCCCCATAACACTAATCCTAATTCCTAATGCAAAATTACCTTAAAATAATAAAGTAAATCTAGCTACACCTACAAATAAATGTTAGCTAAACACACCATACAACCCTAAGGTTATATGAATAATTTGGAATTAGCACCACACACGGGTAACCAAGCCCACTTGTCCTAACATGGGTTATGCTTAGGGGCTAAGCAACCTACACTGCAAATGCATATATATTTTTATTACAGCGGCCCCTTAAGCACAACCCTTTACAAAAAATTTTATTAGGCTAATAATGGCCTAACATCTAGTCTACGAAACATACACCTTAACATCTAGTCTAAAACATTACATCATAAAACAAAACACAACATCATACATACAACACCCTAACTTAGCACTAGAAGTGGTGACTTAGTATTCTAATATGTGTGCTTAAGGCTTGTGTGGAAAGACTTTACTAGGCTTCTTTAGTTTAAGTTTGAAGATTGAATTTGTTTAAATTTTACCTTTGGGTGATTTCAATTTAAATGATTTAATGATTTACTTTTCATTTTATTTTACTTATTTGATTAAAGTGATGTTTAAGTTTTTAAGAATGAAGAGTAGAATGAATTCCATGTAGACAAAACTCACCTTATTCTACATCCTGACTCCTAAAGAGTCTGTCCTTAAGTATCATAATTAGCCCATTTGAATTTATGTAATTCATTTGATTTGGTTTAGAATTTAGAATTTGAAATTGTTTAAGTTTTTTATTGATTGATTTTGATTTAGATGTTTTGGTTTAATTACATCTTGATAATTCAATATCCTTAATATCTAATGAGGTTTAAGTTCATTTAAATTCATGTACTTTGATTGATTAATTTTAGATTAGATGTGTTTATTTTAATTAAATCTTGATAATTCAATATCATTAATATCTTATGAAGTTTAAGTTTGTTTAAATTCATGTGTTTGATTAATTAATTTGATTAGATGTTTTGGTTTAATTAAATCTTGATAATTCAATATCTTTGATCTCAAATAAAGTTTATGTTTGTTTAAATTCATGTGTTTTTAATTGATTAATTTTAGATTAGATGTTTTAGTTTAATTAAATCTTGATAATTCAATATCCTTTTAAATTAATATTTAATTCTTTTCTTTGATTATGGTTTTTTGAGTTAATTTTATGCTTATTTGACTTGATTGTGGTTCATTTATTTGTAGTTTGATTGGATTAGATTAATTGAGATTTTATTTTGATTTTAATTGAGTTTGATTCTTTATAATATAGATTTTATTTTTAATCTCATCCATTTATCATGTTTATCAAAGTTTGGATTGTATTTTGATTTCAAACATTGGATAGTTAACTACTTTGTCTTATTTAAGTAGGTTGAATGAGATTTGATTTGATTACATATTAAATTGATGAGAGTCTTTCTTAATTTAATTTAATTTGAATTAATTTGATT
Organism: Cymbidium sinense; assembly: GCA_021442155.1. Classification (NCBI taxonomy): domain Eukaryota; kingdom Viridiplantae; phylum Streptophyta; class Magnoliopsida; order Asparagales; family Orchidaceae; genus Cymbidium; species Cymbidium sinense. The sequence goes on along the minus strand of CM038224.1, from coordinate 141,661,579 downwards.
TGATTAGCTTTATTAGTCTACGAGTTTGCTTAGGTTTAATGTGCTTATGTGATTAGTTTAATTAAGAAGTGTATTCATGTTAATTATAAAGGTTTGTTTAATTTTTAATTTGATTTCATATTTCTTTAGGTTAATGATATAATTAATGACTTAATAATTTAGGTTTAATTTAGTTTTTTTAATTTAATTGCATTTATGTTTGATTAAGTTTTTAATATGATTAATTTGATTGACTTAATTAGCATATTTAAGAAGTGTGATCAAATTAATTATTAATTAAGTGTTTGATTTGAATTTATTTTATAAAGTTAATTTGGTTTATTAAGATGATGGATTAATTCATTAAGTTTTCATTAATTAGGTATTTATTCAGTTTGATTAGCTTAAGGGTATTAGTTTAATTAACAAGTGTGTTTAAGTTAATTATTAAATTAAATAAAGATTTAGTTAATTTTTAATTTGGTTTTATATTTATTTAATGATGTAATTAACAATGATTAATGTTTAATTTAGGATTTGATTGGTATTTAATTGCATTTATGTTTGATTAAGCTTAGGTTAAATATGATTAATTTGATTAACTTAATTAGTTTGCTTGAGGGGTGTGATTAAATTAAATAAAGATTTATTTAATTTTTAATTTGATTTCATATTTATTTAGGTTAATGATGTAATTAATGACTTAATGATTTAAGTTTAAATTAGGATTTTATTAGCATTTAATTACATTTTATGTTTGATTAAGCTTAAGTTTAATATGATTAATTTGATTGACTTAATTAGTTTATTTAGGAGGTGTGATTAAATTAATGGTAGATTAATTAAGTGTTTGATTTGAATTAATTTTAATGTGACTTATAAAATTAATTTGGTTCATTAACATGATAGATTAATTAATTAAGTTTGATTAAGAGTAATTAAAATTTTTTAAATCATTAGATTAATCAAAGATTTATTTAATTAATGACTTAATTTCCCACATGTGAGTGATTTGATTTAGTTAAGTGTTTTACTTAAGTTTGATTTTATTAAAGGATTATTGTTATTATCATTTGATTAGATTAAGTGATTTAATTGCTTATTTTTATTTCAATTAAACATGATTATTCATAATCATAGTTAGGTTTGATTTTCTTCATTTATTATGTTCATTAGATTTCATTCATGTTTGATTTAGTTGTTAGGTTTATGTATTAATGGCTAATTAATTATATTATTCCAAATGGATGTGATTTAGTCATATGTTAATTAAGTTTACTTTGATTTTATTTGGTTTAATTTGATTAATATCAAATGATTATGTTGAATTGGTTTGTTAATCAATTTGATTTTTTGTTTATTTAATGATTAATTAGTTTGAATTTTTTTATATTCATTAAGGACTTTCAGATGATTAAGACTCCCTGTTTAGTGTAGGTTTAGTTATACTAGTTTGACTCATGTTAAAGTTTCCTAGATTTGTTGAATTTTAAGTTTGATTTAAGATTTAATCATTTAATTGAGTTTTTGATTTAAATAGGTTTAATCATATTTAATTTTAATTTAGAGGATGATATTTTTTGATTTGAGGTTTACTTAATGATTTCTTAAGTGTTATTTTATTTATGATTTTGATTTTGATATTTAAATTAATTTTATATTATATTTAAATTAAGTCCTTAATTGATTAAACTTTAATCTTAAGTGTTTGTTTAAGGTTCATTAGGATTTAGAAAATCACATTATTTCCTTTAGAGTCCTAGATGTCAATTGAAGTAATTTAAGCCATTTTAAAGATTTTGTAAATTTTTGAATTTTTATTTGATTTATTTTATTAAAATGGATAATCTAAACTTCAAAATTTAATTTCTCCCAATCTAAAGGTCCTTTTTCACTTGAGATATTTATGGTAGGTGTGCTTTAACTTTAATTTCAATCACTAAATTTCAACTTAATCTGACATATTTTTGGTTTAATCAATAAAATTTTATTTTTACTAAAACTAAAATTAAGCTCAAAATACTTAATGAAATTTGGATTTTATGTTTGTTTAATTCCTCACGAAAAGACGAATCCACCAATCCCTTGTTTACAATTTTTGGTTAAGTATTTTATTATCTATGATTTGTTGAAGTTTCAAGTGATTTAAATTAATTTTTTAAATCAAAAAAAATCTGTGTAAACGATGTGCGCTTCCACATGGCCATAAAATTCCGGGTGCGCATGGCACATGCCATGTGGCACCACCGCGATTGTGCTCGCCGCTCCTGATGGCGGAAGGTCAATCTTGAAGCGATGTGAGTCACACTAGTGTCGATTTAAGATCGACGGTCCAGATCGTCGACGATCTAGAGGCTAATTGAGCATGATTCGCGTGATCTGATGGATACTCGATCGTCGCTCATTAATCGATCTAACATCCGATTTGCGTCGATGGTCGAAGCCACTTTCTAAGCATTAACTGTTTCCCCTGTCAATGATGATGTCATAAACAAATCATGCAACAAATGTCAATTCATGTGTGGCGCAATTTTGATTTAAAAATTAATTTAAATCACCTAAAATTTAAAAATTCATATATAAAATAAAATAGTTGACTAAAAATTGTAAACAAACTCATTGGATTTATCTTTGAGAGAAATCCAAAAAATGAAAAATCCCCAAATCTCAGTAAGTATTTTGAGCCTAATTTGAGTTTTAGTAAAAATCAAATTTAATTAATCAAATCAAAAATAAATGTTAGATTAAGTTTAAATTTCCAAGGATTAAAACTAAAATTAAAACGCACCTATCATAAAAATTTCAAGTGAAAAGGACTTCTGGATTGGGAGAAATTAAATTTTGAAGTTTAGATTGTCCATTTTAATAAAATAAATTAAATAAAAATTCATAAGTTTACTAAAATCTTGAAAATGGCTTAAATCACTTCGATTGACATCTAAGACTCTTAAGGAAATAATGTGATATTCTAAATCCTAATGAACCCCAAACAAACACTTAAGATTAAGGTTTAATCAATTAAGGACTTAATTAAAATATAATTTAAAAATAATTTAAATAACACTTAAGCAATCATTAATCAAACCTCAAATCAAAGAAATATCATCCTCCTAAGAAATTAAATTAAATATGATCAAACCTATTTAAATCAATAAAACTCAATTAAATGACTAAATCTTAAATCAAACTTAAAATTCAACAAATCTAGAAACTTTAACATGATTCAAACTAGTATAACTAAACCTACACTAAGCATGGAGTCTTAATCATATGAAAATTGAATTATAATAACGAAATTAAAAAAATTAAAAAAATTTCATTAAAAATTCAAAATCGTTGATTGACCTCAACAATATTGATTTTGACAAATGACATTGAACTTGATTGACAAAATACAAATTAATAAAAATCATAAATTTGGTCATTTCATTTAATCTTGAAATATATAATTATTTAACCTTAAAATTTAATAACTTTTTTATATCATAAATAAATATAATTAATCATATGAAATCTTTAATGATTATAAACAAATTGAAACTAATTAATCATTAATTAACTAAAAATCAATGATTAACAAACTAATTCAACATAATCATTTGATATTAATCAAATTAAACCAAATAAGTCAAATAAACTTAATTAACATATGACTAAATCACATCCTTTAAATGATAATTAATTAGCCATTAATACATAAACCTAACAACTAAATCAAACATGAATGAAATAATGAACATAATAAATGAAGAAAATAAACCTAATTATGATTATGAATAATCAAGTTTTGAAATAAAATAAATAATTAAATAACTTAATCTAATCAAAATAATAACAATAATCCTTTAATCATCAAACTTAATTAAACATTAAATCAAATCACTCATGTAAATTAAGTCATTAATTAAATAAATATTTAATTAATCATGATTTAAAAATTATTACCCTTAATCAAACTTAATTTAAACATTTAATTAATGTAAATTTAATGAATTAATTTAAATCTTAATGAACCAAATTAAATTTATAAATCAAATTAAAATTAATTCAAATCAAACACTTAAATTACTAATTAATTTTCACACCTCTTAAATAAACTAATTAAGGCAATCAAATTAATCATATTAAACTTAAGCTTAATCAAACATAAATGCAATTAAATGATAATTAAATCCTAATTTAAATAAATCATTAAGTCATTAATTACATCATTAACCTAAATAAATGAAATCAAATTAAAATTAAACAAATCTTTATTTAATTTAATCACACACTTAAACAAACTAATTAGTTAATCAAATTAATCATATTAAACCTAAGCTTAATCAAACATGCAATTAAATACCAATCAAATCCTAAATTAAACATAAATCATTAAGTCATTAATTACATGATTAATCTAAATAAATATAAAACCAAATTAAAAATTAAATAATCTTTATTTAATTTATTAATTAACTTAAACACACTTGTTAATTAAATTAATTACCCTTAAGCTAATCCAAATTTGAATAAATACCTAATTAATGCAAACTTAATGAATTAATCCATCATCTTAATGAACCAAATTAACTTTTAAATCAAATTCAAATCAAACACTTAATTAATCTACTAATTAATTTGATCACACTTCTTAAAATAAACTAATTAGGTCAATCAAATTAATCATATTAGGCAAACTTGTCAAACATAAAATGCAGTTAAATGCTAATCAACCTAAACAGCTGATTATTAGGTCATTGGTGCATCGTTAACCTAAATGAAATGTGATCAAATTAAAGGAATTAAAACCAGGCCTTTATTAACATGAATACACTTCTTAATTAAACTAATCACATAATCACATTGAACCTAAGCAAACCCATAGACTAATAAAGCTAATCAAATCAAATTAAATCAAATTAAATTAAATTAAGAAAGACTCATCAATTTAATATGTAATCAAATCAAACCTCATTCAACCTATTTAAATAAGATAAACAAGTTAACTATCCAATGTTTGAAATCAAAATACAAACCAAACTTTGATAAACATAATAAATGGATGAGATTAAAAATTAAATCCTAATTACAAAGAATCAAATTCAATTAAAATCAAAATAAAATCTCAATTAATCTAACCCGATCAAACTACAAATAAATGAACCACAATCAAATCAAATAAGCATAAAATTAAGTCATATAACCATAATCAAAGAAAAGAATTAAATATTAATTTAAAAGGATATTGAATTATCAAGATTTAATTAAACCAACATCTAATCTAAAATTAATCAATTAAAACACATAAATTTAAACAAACTTAAACTTTATTAGAGATCAAGGATATTGAATTATCAAGATTTAATTAAACCAAAGTAATTAATCTTAAAATAATCAATCAAAACACATGAATTTAAACAAACTTAAACTTCATTAGATATTAAGGATATTGAATTATCAAGATTTAATTAAACCAAAAAAACATCTAATCTAAAATTAATCAATCAAAAGCACATGAATTTAAACAAACTTAAACAGATATTAAGGATATTGAATTATCAAGATGTAATAATCCATTCACTTAATGTAATAAGCCTTCACCTATCTCGATTTAGGGACCAAGGAGAATACACATCCACAAGATGGATTCTCCAACCACATGGGTGGTTAATAGGAAAGGGGAACTATTTAATTTGATAGTAACACAAGTAATGTCTAAATGGGTTTGGAAAGGACGTGATCCAAATATAGTGCCCACAGGGGAGGTGCTACTAGGGGCGTTATCCTGAGCCCTTAAAAGGAAAGCCTATGGATGTATAGTGGCCAACTCAAGGAGAAAGCATAGCAGACTTACATTTTCCATGAGTGGTGTATCCTAAGGTGCGAGAACCAACCAACCAAAGGTGTATTCATTAGCATGAGTGGTGTATCCATCAACAGAGTGAGAACCAACCAACCTAAGGTGCCCGTCACTGTGCAATGATCAATCTAGAAAGAAAGCATGTTGGCTTACAACTTTCCAAGAATTGATCATCGATAATCATCATCACGGGCGATGTTATTTAACCTAGAGCAACTATTAAGTGGGGAGCCCTGAGGAAAGAATGAACCTAGACTTGAAGTAGATAGGAGGGAAGGAGCTATTATGGGACTTATCCTAAACCTCAAATATACTCAACCCAACAAGGTAAGAAGGCTAATCCAAGAAGAAAGCATAGCGACTCATCCTCTTAAACAAAGCCAACATGAGGTAGCTTACCAGCCATGTAGTAATGCCTACCAAACTAACAAGATGCTCATCGGTGTGCAGTGGCCAAGTAAGGAAGAAAAGTGTAACAGACTTACATTCTCCAAAGTAAGAAGACCACTAGGGTGACAAACTAGCAGAGTAGCATGTCGCCAAGAGCATCGAGTGAGTGCACTAGGCATTATCTCAACTTGAGTAGCCTGAGATAAAAGATATGTATTTATTTTATATGTTTGTGTGTAGTTTATGTTTGTGTTTGTGTTATGTTGATGAAGGATAGGACGCCGCTTGGGTTCGTTACACCTACCCTAAACACATCGTGGCTGATTCTCAAACAAGAATACTTTCAGCATGGAAGAGATTGAATTTGAAATGGAATTTTCATTGATGGTAACTATTTTCAAACATGATTTATAATATTTCTTTAAGTACAACCCATTAATTGGAAGCATTTGGAGATCTCCCTTATGATTAATAAGCTGATAAGGTCCTCCTTGGTAGGCCTTCTCTATAGCAAATGGGCCTTCCCAAGTGGGTTCAAACTTACCTCCCATGTTATGATGGGCAACAATCGGTCTCCTTAGAACTAAAATAAGCTCTCCTACTTGAAAAGCTCTAGGATGGACCAACTTCATGTGAGCTTGAATCATTTTAGCTTTGTACAACTTGAGATTTTAGCATGCAGTCTCTCCTCAAACCTTTGAGCTCTTCTAATACAACTTGGCATTCTACTTGTTATGATCTTGCTACCCATATCCTTAGTGATGGGAGTTGGACTTCTAATGGTAGAATGGCTTCAGACCCACACACTAAGGAGAAAGGAGTAGACTGAGTTGGAGTTCTATATGTGGTGTGGTAGACCCACAAGGCTTCAACTAATTCCTCATGCCACTATCACTTGTTATTGTCGAGTGTCTTCTTCAGTATTTGGATCAGAGTTTTATTGAAGGCTTCTGCTAAGCTGTTTTCCTTCGGGTAGTTGATGGTAGAATATCTCCAATCTATGTTGTGTCACCTGGCAAAGTTATTGATCTTCGTGCTCTTGAAGGCAATACCATTATTCGATGTAATTCATGAAGGCACTCCAAACCTATATACGATATGATTCCTAAAAAATTGGAGCACATGCTGAGTTGTGACCTCTCTGAGTGAAATCACCTTTGCCCATTTGGAAAAGTACTCAGTAGTAGCTAAGATGAACCGATGACCCTTGGAAGAAGGAGGATTAATCAACCCACTATGTGGGTACCCCAACACTCGAATGGCCATGAGGCCAATGTAAGATGTTGAATGTTGGTTGGTGTAAGACTACACCATGTATTTGACATTGGTGGCATCGCCTAGTTGTATCCATGCAATCTTTGATCATCGACGGCCAGTAGTATCCTAGTCTCTTGATCTTGGCTTTCATCTTCAGACCAGAGTGGTTGGCTTCACATAATCGAGTGTTACCATGATCTTACTGCTTTTTGTCTAAATAACGTAACCACATATGATCAAAGATTGCTGGTATAAGAAACCATCCATAAGAGCATAGAAAAGTGCACTCCCTTGGAACTTCTCTTAAGGTAGTTTAACTTTATTTAGGTAATCCATGAATGGTTGCCTCCAATCTAACTCCTCATCCTTCTTGGTAATGGAAACCTCCCCTTCAAGAGATTACTTTTTGATGAGTTCAATATCAATAAAGGATAAGACTTGTCTATTTTGAATCTTTATTGATATGGACTTATCCTCGACATGCCAACTCCTTGGAAAGTTTGGCTAAAGCATACACTATGATGTTCTCTCCTTGAGGAATCTTATAAATGGTAACCTCTAGGATTTGGGCCAACAACTCCATGGTGTACTTATGGTAGTGATGGAGCTTGGGCTTTATAACCTTATAGGACCCACTAATTTGGTTGATAACTAGCTGAGAATCCTCAAGATGTCGATGTTATGGATGCTTAGAGTAACTATTAACTCATCATCAACTGAAAGTGTCATATTTGACTTCATTGTTGGTGCAAAGATTGGACAAAGATGATATGAGAATCTCATCACATCAGTGAACTTAAGAGAACTAGTCCTACCACTGCCTTTTTTGGAATAGTATATTGTGATTCTTCTCCTCATTGAGAAGAAGCCATGCCATCAAAGTACATCTCCCAATGGTGAATGTTAATATCCCCTAAGTTCATGATTTATTCATTAGGGAGATCATCACTAGGTAGAGAGTTAGCAGGAAGTGGTGTGCTAAGAAATCAAGTGCTTGTCCTTTCACCGAATGGAGGTATAAAGGTAATGTCAAACTATGAGAGGAT
>CM038224.1:141508540-141652965 GCA_021442155.1 Cymbidium sinense | reverse complement strand
TGCTAAATAAATAAATATATTAAAATAAATGACTAAACCCAAACAAAATAAAAATAAACAAATAAAAAAATAAAAATAAAATTAAAATAAATAAAATAAAACCCAAAATAATAAAATAAATAAACCACATTAAAAAAAAACCTAAAATAAATAAAAAATAAAACTTTAAATAAAATAAAACCTAAAATAAATAAACCTATAAAAAAAATAAAGACTAAAATGCCTTAAACCTAAATAAATAAACCTAAAATAAACTAAAAAACTAATAAAGCTAGATAATTAAAAAAATAAACCTAAACCTAATAAAAAACCCTAACAAACCCACACATTAAACCTTTGATAAACATAAACCAACCTAAAAGATCTGGCTAAATGGTTATCTAGTGGTGGTGGGGAATCTGTATGCTAGTGGATTATGGGAGGTGGTGTGGAGGCATGGTAGAATGGAGGTGGGAGGATGAGGTTACCATGGTGGTAAGGGAGATGAGGATATGATGGTGGATCCCTACTGAGAGGCCTTGGTGATGGAGAAACTAAAGAATGGTTGATGGATCTACTGGATGAAGTGTTTAAAGTAGCGATGGTTCTAGTTATGTAGTGTTTTTGATTTGTTTATTATGTGCTCATTTTTATCTATGTCATCGCTTTTATCTTAGAAAACTTGGTGTGTTACTTGGTTGGTAAAATCAAAAATCTAGAATCAATTTATTCTCTATAAAAAAAATCAAAATCCTAAATCCTACTAAACCTAAAACTTAAAAACTTGAACCATAAACCCTAAAATAAACCCTAAAATCCTAAACTAAATCCAATCCACCCTAAACCTAAACCCTAAACCCTAAACACTAAACCTCACTACCCTAAATAAAATCCATAAACCCTAAACCACTTAAACCACCCTAAACTAACCTAAATTAAAATAAATTAGAACTAAAATAATAATAAAATAAAATAAAATAAAAACATCTAAACTAAACCTAAACCTAAACCTAAATAAAATATAATAAAAATTAAAGATTAAAAATAAAATAAAATAAATAAGAACCTAAACTAAAATATAAAACCTAAATAAATAAAACTAAACCTCAAAATAAAAATAACCTAAAATAAAATCATAAACATAATAAAACCTAAACCTAAAATAAACCTAAAATAAATAAAAATAAAACCTAAACCCTAAATAAAAACCTAAACCTTAAAAATAAAATAAAAAACTAATAAAATAAACTAAAATAAATAATACCTAAACCTAACCTAAATAAACAAAACCTAAACTTAAACCTAAATTTAAATTGAATAAATAAACAAACTAAAAATAAACCTAAACTAAACTAAAAAAATTAAACCTAAAATAACCTAAAATAAAACCTAAAACCTAAAATAAAATTTAAATAAAACCTAAACCTAAATAAAATAAAACCTAAACTTAAAAAATGATAAAATTAATAAACTATAATAAACTAAATAAAAAAATAAAATAAAAAAATCTAAAATAATAAATAAAATAAACTAAAATTAATAAAATAAACTAAATAAATCTAAACCTACTAGTTTAGTTAAAAAATAAAAATAAAAATAAAATCCTAACCTAAACCCCTAAACCCTAAACCCTAAACCCCAAAAATCCTAAAACCACAAACCCTAAACTAAACCCTAAAATACTAAACTAAAAAAAACACCTAAAAATAATAAAATAATAAAAGAATCATAAAAATAAAAAAAATAAAAAAATGAACAAAAAACACCAAAAATAAAAAAACCTCTCCGCGCTCCCCAAACTAAAAACCCTTAACCTTTTTCCACAGCCCTTTCCCGTCTTGAGCTCTAGTGATTCTTGAATCATTTTCGTTTTCACTCTCTTTCTCATTATTTTTAAGCTAGTTTTCCCAAAATTATTCTGATTCAACTTCGGATCTTCAGCCTTTGGCCAATCCTTATTTGATTTTTGAGTTGCACCATTTGCCATGGTGTCGATTTCTACAAACACTTGGGGAAAGCTAAATTCTCCAACTACTCTGGCTTAGGTTTCCAATTCTTTGGGTATAGCTAAACCTTTTGCCTTAAATCTTCAAGATTATCGGTAAGGATTCTTCAACTTCTTTGATATTTCTTTAAGCACGGTTCATATGACCTTCAAAGGTGTTTTATTATATTACGATTTGGATATTGAAAAACTAGCCCACCTTATACATATACTTTGATTGGAAAATTTTCTTTTAGGCATCCTAATATGGTGGATTGATTTTTCTCTCATGACTTGAATCTTTCTAGTATTTTTTTATTAGTTGGATGGTAGGCATGTCTTTGTCTAATGACCTTGATTATAGTCATATCTTTGCTCACTGATCTTATTATGTTAAAAATTGTCAAATGCGTATTCTTACATGGACTCCATTTTTTTACATTAAAGAGGAATTTCCAATAGTGCTGGTTTGATTATCTTTCCTAATCTTAAGGCTCATTTTGTTAATTATCAATTCTTGCATGTTATGGGTTCTATCTTTGGTAGACCCTTTCATCAAGCAACAAGTGGCAAAATCTATCTTGGAATCATTGAAATTGATATAATTATGAAATTCCCTAAGGAGGTGTGGATTGGATCAAAGAAATATGGATATTTCCAGCAGCTCAAGTTTGAAAACTTCCCTGCTTACTGCAATCATTGCAAAACTCATTACCATGATGTCTCAGAAAGTTTTGTTACTCATCCACATCTTCAGAAGAAAGTGGTTGAAGATCCTAAGGTTGTTGGAAAAATTGGAGATTTAAAAAGTGATAAAAGAAAACTTACTTTAAATAAAAAGGATAACAGTGCTATAAAAAATATTATTGATGTTTCTAATATTATTCCTAATGTTTCTAATGCTATTCCAAATGTAAGTGGTAGTGATAAGCTTGTTAAAATCCTTTGAAACTATTTTGGAAGTAAGTTTAGGATGCTATTATTATTCACGAAAATTTGCAAGTGGATGATTTTCCTATTTTATTTTCAGATTCTAAGGAGATTTGTGTTCCTAAAAATTTTTTAGAAAATGGCTCTGTTATTTTGCCTCAAAAATCTTTAAAAGAAAATCTTATTTTATCTTCTTTGAATCTGGGCAAGAATGATGGTATGGAGCTTGTTGTTAATGTGCGGCCAAGTGTTTGTTTGCTTAACAAATCTTATTTCATTATTATTCTAGATGGTACCTTTTCAGTGATAATTCTTATCTAATGGATAAAGAGGATTTGTCTTCTTATCAAATGGGATCTTCTCTAAATCTATTATTAATAATGATGATAAAATGTTTTCTGATGATGAATCAATGGAGAATGAGACTAGTTTTCAAACTATTTTGGTGAAAAGAAAAAAATAGTTTAAAAATTATCCTCCTAAAGTTTCTAGATCTACTCGATCTTCTTCATCTTCTTTGCCTAATAAAAATTAATGTTTAACTTTCTTATTTGAAATGTGGGGCATTGGTACTCTCTTGCTAAGATAAAATTAAGAATCTTTATTGAATTTATAATGTTGGTTTCTTGGTTATTCTTGAACCTTTATTTTTTTTTCTTCCAAAATAATGCATGCAACCAAGATGATTGGTTTTATCAACTTTTATTTCAAAAGAAATTATAATATTTGGTTATTTTGGACTAATTTTCTTACTATTTATGTTATTAATGATTTTCATGAAGTTATTAATGTGGATATTTTATTTAGTGATTATCATGCTTTTGGCTCTTTTGTTTATTCTACTTGTAACAAGTTCGAGAGGAGAATTCCTTGGGATTTCGATATGGTTCTTTCTTTGAATGAATGGAAAGGGGTTTCTTTGCCGAATTTACATTCAATGGAAGATTTTACAATTATGATTTTGGATTGTAATCTTCATATGTTTGTTTCATTGGATCTCAATTTACTTGGAATAATCATATAGATTGTGGCAATGGTTGGATTGTGCCGCATTTAATAATTATTAGATAAACTGTTGTCCATTAACTTAGGTGGAGCATCGAAGTAGAACTCTCTCAGATCATGCTCCTCTTTGGATTTCTATTAAGGATGTTGATCATAATAATAATATCATTAAAAAATTTAATTTACAAAATGTGTGATTACAAGATAAAAGTTTTTTTGATGTTATTGCTTATAATTATTGTGCTCCTCTATCTCCTGATGATTCTACATTTGGTATGATAAGGTTTTGGCATAAGCTTAAAAGGCTTAAGAATAATATAACTTGGTGGAATAGAAATTGTATTAAAAATCTTTTTGATAATATCAAGAATGTGGAACAAAAGGTGAAAGATTTGGATGGACTTGTTATAACTTATTCTTCTTTTGTTCTAATCTTGTTGAAGCTAAAGATAATATCATTATGTTTCAGGATTTGGAGGAGACTTATAAAAGATAAAAAGCTGCTTTAAGCATCTTTCTGATGGTGAAAGAAACACTAAATATATTCAAGCTTTGGTAATGAAAAGTAGAGTTCTTGGTCGCATTCATAAAATCAAGAACTTTGATGGTTCTTGGCTTATCAAAAAAGAGGATATATTTTCTTCTACTCTAAATTATCTTAAAGATCTTTTAAATTAAAATTGTGAACTTGAGCATTAATCCAATCCCTCTATAATCCCTACTATTATGTCTATAAAGGATAATGAGTGCTTGGTTACTCCTCCTTCTGATGAGGAAATCCTTAATATTTTTAATGGTATGAATGATGATTCTGTTGCAGGGCTAGATGGTTACACTACTTTATTCTTTCAAAAAGCTTGATTTATTATTAAAGCTAATTTTGTTCATGTTATTAAGGATTGTTTTTCAAGGGAATTTTATTCCTAAATATTTTACTAGAACTTCTATTATTCTAATTCCTAAGAAAGATAATCTTAACTTTTGGGTGACTTTAGACCTATTAGTCTTTGTAATTTTTCAATAAATTGATTTCTAAAATTTTGACTAATAGGCTTAGTAAGTTTCTTCCTAAGATTATCTCTCCTAAGCAATTAGCTTTATGAAAGGTAGAACTATTTCAAATAACATCTTGCTTGCTCAAGAATTGATTCATGATTTGAATGTTACTTTTAAGGCTTGACATCACAAAAGCTTATGATAACATTTCTTGGGATTTTCTTAATAGCATTCTAACTTTATTTACTTTTTCTAATCATTTTGTTTCATTGGTTAACAATATAATTAGAAATTTTTTATTTTCATTAGTTATTAATGGTGAAACTTTGGTTTTTTAATTCCTCTCAAGGCATAAGACAAGGTGACCCTCTTTCTCTGTCACTTTTTATTACTATGATTGAATATTTTTCTCATTGGCTTAATTTTTTTAGAAGAGTTTTAGTATCTATTTTAGGAATAATCTTGGTGGTTTGGATATCTCTCATTTAAGATTTGCTGATGATTTCATAATTTTTTTTAATGGCTCGTTACATTATGTTAAAAAGCTGAAGGGTTTTTTAAATAAGTTTGAAAAGGAAAGTGGCCTTTTGATTACTACTCATAAAAGTTTTTTTATCACTTCTATTTCTATTTCTATTCACAGAATTAATAAAACAAAAGATATCATTAGTTTTCCTCATCAAAATCTTCCTATTAAATATTTAGGCTCCCCTTTATATTGTGGTCATAAGAGATCATCTCTTTGATGAGGTAATTCATAATATTCAAAATAAAATTTCTACCATTGAATTTCATTTTTTTTTTCTTTTGGTGGTAGATTAATTGTTATTAAAAGTATTATTTATTCTCATCCTTTTTATATGTTGCTTAATATTGTTCCTACTTCTTTTTTCTTATCTTGAAGACTTTTTAATAAGTTTTTTTTGGGGTTCTAGGAATTCGTCAAAGGCTTCATTGGACTTCTTGGTCCAATATGTGTACTATTTATGAAAGTGGCCTTGGGAGTAGATCTTTGATGGACTCCACCAATGTTTTTTATAAACTTTGGTGGAATTTTTGGAGAAATGAAAGTCTTTGGGCTAAATTCATGAAATTTAAATATTGCAAAGGTGATTTGCAATTATAAACATGGTGATTCCATTGTTTGGAAATGGCTCTGTGATATTAAATGGAAAGTGAAACCTCTCATTTTTTGGGATATTAATAATGGTCTTCCATCTTTTGGCAAGATAACTGGATGGGGGAATTCTCCATTAATTCTTTGCTTAACACCCATTCTACTTCTTCTTTGAAACTTAGTCATTTTATTTATAATGGGGAATGGAATTTCTCTCTTTTAAATGAGTTAATTCGTGATTTTTTATTAGTAATAACATCATTAATATTCATATTTATGGTAATTTTTTTAGATCAAATTCTTTTAAAATTCTACTAATGGAGAATTTTGTTTTAAAGATACTTGGTATTATGTTAAAGTTAAAAAACAATCCATTTCTATTATTTTCCTTAAAATTTAGAATAATTTTATTCCTACTTCTTACTCTATTCTTGTGTGGAGAATTTTAAGGGATTATATTGTTGTTGACTCTTTACTTTAGGATAAAGGTTTTTATCTACCTTCCAAATGCACGTGTTGATTTCATATTGAGAATGTTAATCATGTTTTTGTTAATGGTGCCATTGCCTCTAACTTTTGGGGTTGGTATGAAGATTTATTTAATTTAAGTTGTTTTAATGGAAATTTAACATTAATGCAACTTCTAGATTCTTATTTTCTTAATCTTGTTAAAGGGCATATCAAAATTGTGGTGGTTGTTTCTTTGATTTGGTTTATTTGGCTTGAAAGAAATGATGCTACATCATGATGTGCCTATGAACCATAAAGGATTATTGTTAGGAATAAAGAAAATATTTTTTCTTTACATAAGGCTCTTCTCAATGGTACTAATTTTAGAGGGTGTAATTTTGTTTCCTCTAAATTAGGTTTCAATTTTATGTGACTTGTCTCCAAATATAAAATTATTCATTGGATTAAGCCTCTAATTGTTGTATTAAAATTAATAGTCTATTTCCCATAACAAGTTAGGTTGTGGTGGTATTTTTAGAAACAATCATAGGAATATTATCTTGGCATTTTCCACTCCTCTTTCTACTAAATCAATTATTTTTGCTGAATTGATGGCTATTTTTTTATGCTCTTAAGCATTGTTTTGAGAGAAATTTTCATATTTAGTAGGAATCTAATGTTGATGGATTTTGCTATGATCAATTCTAACCATAAGGGTAATCTGAGCTTTTATTTAATTAAAATATTAAAGCTATTATCTCAAAATGTTTTCTAAAATTACACATATTTAAGAGAATGCAACATTTTTATTTGGTTTGAGGGCAATCTCTAAGACTTTGTTTACCAATGATAACATTCTTAAGAATTTAAGAGGTTTGTCTAATTTAGATAAATCTAGTCTACCATATGTTAGATTCTTTTTTATTTCTATTATTTTTCTTTAACTGTTTGATTTTCCTTTGGCTAGTTTGGCCTGATTGTTTTATTGGCCATTATCCTGGCACTTGGGTGACTGGTACCTTGTTTCCTACTTTTGGGTATTGCTTCACCTGTTTAGATTTTCTTTTAGGTGGTTGGCTTCCTTTGGCTTTGTTGGCTTTTAGTGCTTATGGCTTTTGTCATTTGTTTTCAATGTTGCTTCCTCTAGTTTCTTTGAATTTGGATAGGGCTTTTAGGTTTTGGCTCGACTTTTCTTCCATTTATGGTCTCGATGGCTCTCTCTGGTTTGGTTTGGTTGGTTTTGTGGCTTTTCTTTTCTTTTAGTTTTGGTGGCTCTGCTTGCTTGCTTTGGATGGTGGCTCTTGTGGTCCCTTTTCGTCATTGGTGGGTATTTATTTGTTGTTTTACCCTTGTGGTTCTTGGTGGTTCTTTTGGGTTGTTCTTTATCTACTATTTCTTTGTGTTGGATGTTTGATGGGTATTAGAACAATGTTGGATATTGGTTATGGGTTAGCTCCTTAGTCAAGGTAAGTATGGCTATGATGGAAGGGATGTTTTCTTCATTTTCTTTTGGCTGGTAGTATTAATTGTGACAGTAACACTTCTTTTGGAGTTTGGATGCTTACAAATTTTATTGCTCCTTTTGATTGACTGTGACTGAGCCTAAGCCTTATTCGTGCCTTTTATTTATTTTCTCTCTCTCTCTATTCTTACCTTTTTTTCATCTTTTCTCTTAGCTTATCTCCACTTAAGTTTCTTGCAATTTTTTTTTTTGGATCTTGGGTTCTTCTGAGTTGTTTGTGATCTACTTAGAGGATTTATTCTTAGTTTTCTTTCTTTCCTTTTGCTTTTCTTTTCTCTTATATTTGGGATTTATCTCTTTAGGCTTTATTGTAGATCTTTAAGCATTAGTTTTGGAAATTTATCCCCTTTTAAGAACTTTATACCACTTTTCTTGTGGAAATAAAATTTTTTTCATTTTTGGAGAAAAAAACCCTAAACCCCAAACCCTAAACCCTAAAAACCCAAAAATAAAATAAATCAAGAAAACTTAAACCTAAATATAATAAAAAATAAAATAAAATAAAAAACTAAACTAAAAGCTAAACCTAAAAAATTATAAAGAATAAAACTAAACTAAAATAAAATAAATAAAACCTAAATTAAAAAAAAAATAAAATAAACCTAAAAATAAAAAACCTAAATAAAATAAAATAAAATAAAAATAAACCTATAATGAAATAAAAACTAAATAAAACCTAAACCTAAAATAAATAAAATAAAACCTAAATAAAACTAAAAAAACCTAAAAATAAAAAAATAAAATAAAAATAAAATCAACCTAAACCTAAACTAAAATAAATAAAGCCTAAACCAACCTAAAATAAATTAAACCTAAATCTAAATCCAAACTAAATAAAATAAAATAAACTAAAAAAAAACCTACACCTAAACTAAAGAAATAAAACCTAAAAAACCAAACTAAACTAACAATATTAAAAACTAAACCTACAACTAAAACTAAAAATATAAAACCTAAACCTAAAAAATAAAATAAAAATGAAACTCAACTAAAAAATAAACCTAAACCTAAACATAAACCTAAACCTAAACATAAAGAATAAACTAAAATAAAAAACCTAAACTAAAATAAAAAACCTAAACTAAAATAAATAAACTAAAGTAAATAAAAATAATAAATAAACTGAAATAAAAATTAAAAATAAAATAAACAAAAATAATAAACTAAATAAACCTAAATCTATAGGTTTACTTAATTTCAAAAAAAATCATAAACCGTAACACTAGTAAACCTCAACCCTAAACCATAAACCCTAAAAAAAAACCCCAAACCCACCCTAACCCTAAACCCTCAACCAGCATAAACCCTAAATTCTAAACCCTAAACCCTAAACCCTACCAACCCCATAAACCCTAAAAAACTTAAATTAATTAAATAATTAAGAGAATAAAGCTAAACCCTAAAACTTAATAAACTTAAACCTAAACCCTAAGAATGGGAAGAACCTTGATGGCAGGAACATCACCAAAAAAACTCAGCTAGATCTGGTGGAAGCGAGGCGGTGGTTATCATAGTGGTGGTGGGGATCGGAGGTGATGGTGGATATGGAGGAGGTGGTGGAGCGGTGGTGGTTATGGGCTAAGTAGTGACGGAGGTTACAATCGTGATGGGGGCGGAGGGAGAGATCAGGGATATGATGGTGGATCCCACTACTATAAATCTGCATATTATGTCTTTATAGTAGAGGCGGTTCTAGTTATATGGTTTTGATTTGCTCTATCGTGCTCATTTTTTTTATCTATGTCACTTTTTGTCATAGTGTGTTACTTGGTAAAATCAAAGAGGAAATATTGAATCTAAATTTGTTCTATATTAAAAACCAAGACCCTAAACCATAAAACCCTAAACCCTAAAACCTAAAAAAGCAAACACCTAAACAAACCTTAATCCTAAACCCAAACCCTAAAACCAAAAAAACAAACTAAGCCATAAACAACTAACCTAAACCCAAACCCTAAAAGCTAAAACCTAAACCTAAACTAAATAAACATAAAAATAAAATAAATTAAAATCTAAACCAAAATAAAATAAAAGCATAAATTAAAACCTAAAATAAGATAAAATAAAAAATAAAACTAAACTAAAATAAAATAATTAAAAACCTAAACTAAAAAAATAAATAAAATATAAACTTACCCTAAAATGTAAATAAAATAAACCTAATAAAATAAAATAAAACTAAATAAACCTAAACTTGAAAATAAACCTAAAAATAAAATAAACGTAAACCTAAACTAAAAAAAACCTAAACCTAAAATAAAAATAAAATAAACCTAAAACACAAAATAAACTAAATAAAATAATTAAACGTAAACCTAAAAACTAAATAAAATATAAAATAAAAATAAACCTAAATATAAACTAAAAAAAATAAAACATAAAATAAACCTAAAATAAAACCTAAAACATAAACCAAAATAATAATAATAAAATAAAACCTAAACTTAAACCTAAAATAAAAAATAAAAATAAAAGCTAAACCTAAAAAATAAAATAAAAATAAAACTAAACTAAAAAATAAACCTAAACCTAAAAATCAACTAAAATAAAAAACCTAAATTAAAATAAATTAACTAAAATAAATTAACTAAACTAAATAAAAGTAAAAATAAACCCAAATAAAAATAAAAAAAAAATAAACTAAAATAAATAATAAATAAACTATATAAACCTAATCCTAGGTTACTACAAATACAACAAAGCCTTAACCCCATTTGGGTGCTACATGAATCCTTAGTCTCCATTGTGTCCTTATGTGTCAAATTCTCATTTAATTCAAGTATACTAAGATCATTTTTTATACATCTTAACCAAGTCTTTTTAGGTCTACCTCTACCTTTCTTTTAAAGGCAAATCTAATGCATCTACTCTCTAATGGTCCGGGAGGCCATGTGGCACCATCTAAAGTGACTCTCCCTAATCTTATCTACCAGAGCTACTCAACTTTTTCTGAACATACTCATTTTGCATTCTATCTCTGAGTAAAGTCTCATCCACTGAACATCCTCTACACTTAACTTAGTCTTATGCTTCTCTTTTATTAGCCAACATTTTGCACCATAAGTCATTGTAGGTCTTACCACCATCTTATAAAATTTTCCCTTAAGTTTAAGGTGAACTTTTCTATCACATAATAAGCCAGATGCATTCCTCCACTTCAACCATCCAACTTGAATTCTACTAACATCTCCATCTATTTCACCATCATTTTGAACAATAGAGCCTAAATCTGAATCACTCACTCTTATTAATGACTTGATCACCTAAAGTCACAACACTACTAAAATTTCTACAACTATAATTACACTCCATATATTCAGTTTAGATCTACTTAAATGAAAACCTTTAAAGTTGACCTCCATAATTCAAGTTTACGTTGGACTCCTCTCTAGTCTTATCAAGAAGAATGTCATCAGAAAGGCATATACCAAGGTACATCTTCTTGTAAATGCCTCATTAAGAACATCCATAACTAAAGTAAAAGATAAGGGCTTAATGTTGAACCTTGATGTAATCCAAGCTGAAATAGGAAAATATTTTGTCAATCCTCCTTGTGTTTGGACACAAGTACGACTATTATACATATCTAATGACTTGAATATAACCAATATTAACTCCTTTCTATTCTAGAACTCTCGAGAACATCTCTTGAGACTTTTATCATAAGCTTTCTCTAAATCGATAAATATCATATGTAGATCCTTCTTACTTTCTCTATGCTTCTCCATCAAACCACTTAACAAATGTATATCATCCATAGTAGATCTACTTGGCTTGAAACCACGATTGTGAGAAACTTTGTATCACATCATAACCTATGCTCAATTACTCTCTCCCATAAATTTAATGTATGACACATTAACTTAATTCCTATAATTTGCACTCTTGTGCATCACCATTATTCTTAAATATAGGAACCAACAAACTCTTTCTCCACTCATCTGACATCTTTTTAGTCTTCAAAATAACATTAAAAGGATTTGTAAGCCAAGAAATTCCTTGATCTCCTAAACATTTCCACACTTCTATTGGAATATTATTGGTCCTACTTTTACATTTCATTTTCTTTAAAGCTTCTAAAGTTACTATCTGATGATAAAATGAAATTCTCTTTTTTTATTTAGGGTATTAAGGTTGCTAAAATCAATCATACTTTTGGATCCTTCATTGAAAAGTTTATCAAAATACCTCATCCACCTATTTTCAATATCTTTTCTAAGAAAAGCATTTTATTATTTTCATCCTTAATCTCACTACTATGTCTTTACTTCTCTTATCTCTTTGGTTGGCTAACTTATACATACATCTTTTTCTTTGGTATCTAATCTATTGTATAAATCACTAAAAGCTAAAATGTTTTGCATCATATATTGCTTTCTTAGAATCTACAAACCATTTTATATCTTTCCCAATTCTGGGTTTTACATAAACCAAGTTTTATAACAATGTTTTTTTATTTCTTATCTTTTCTTGCACACTCATCCACCAACTATTCTTATTGAAAGAAGCTTTTCCTTTTGATTTTCCAAACATCTTTAGCAACTTGCATAATGTTAGCTTCCTTATGAACATCCCAAATTCTAATTTCTTGTAGTTTGCTCTTAAAAATATTTTTATTTGTGTTCTTTAAGTGTCCCCATCTAATCCAGGATAATAATTTTGTTTATTTTTCTCTTACAACCTTTCATCTTAAAATCTAAAACTAATAATCGATGTTGGGTACTTAAAATTTCACTTGGAATGACCTTACAATCTTTACAATCTAAGCGATTTATTTTTCTTATCGGAAAATAATCAATCATGTTTTACTAGATCCATTTTATAAGTAATAATATGTTCATCTCTTTTCTTAAATAAAGTATTAGCTACAAAATCATAAGCTAAGGCAAAATCTTATATTGCCTCTTCTTCATTAGTCACTCCAAATTCATAACCACCATGAATACTTTTAAAATCTTCTACCCCATGTCCATTTAAATCTATAAATACTTTTTTTTCAGAGGTATCTTTTTATTAATCCCTCTAATTCATTCCAAAATTTTTCTTTTGACTTACCTCCAAACCTACTTGAGGGGCATAGACACTTATAACATTGATCTTAGTATCAAAATAATCTTAAAATATAGTTTAAATTTAAATAAAAATAAAAAAAAAACCCTAACCTACATTCTAAAAACCCTTAACCCTGCCTACACCCAAACCCTAAACCTTCTTCTAAAATCTTAAACCCTAAAAATCTCTAAACCCTAAAGTACCTTCCAAAATACTAGACATATACCCAGCTTCCTAAACTAAACACAAACTAACTAAAATAAATAATATAAATATATAATAAAACCTAAACTAAACAAATAAAATAAAAAATAAATTAAAACATAAACTAAAATAACTAAAACTAAATGAAATAAAAATAAAATAAAATAAAAATAAAAACTAAACTAAAAGATAAATAAAAATAAATACTAAAAAATTAAAATAAACCTAAATAAAATAAAACAAATAAAACAAATAAAAATAAAATGAATAAATCTAAATAACTTAAACCTAAAATAAAAAAAACATATAAAAAACTAAACTAAACCATAAACTAAAATAAAATCAACTAAAATGAACAAAATAAAATAAACTTAAAATAAACTACAATAAACTAAATTAAATAAATACACTAAAATAAATTAAACTGATAAAATAAAATAAAATAAAAACTAAAATAAACCTAAACTAAAATAAAAAAAAATAAAAAAAATAAAACTAACCTAAACCTAAGAAATTAAAAAACCTAACCTAAAACCTAAAATAAAATAAAAAAAAAAAAAATAATAAAAATAACTAAAAAAAAAATAAACATAAAACCTACTAAAAATAGTAAAATTAAATAAACTAAAATAAATAAACATGATAAATAAATAAAATAAAATAAAAAAAGTAATAAATATAAAATAAATTAAATATAATGCTCCTGGTTTTTTTTTTTTTAAACAAAACCTAAACAAAAATCCAAGCCATAAACCCACAAATAATGAGCTAAACCTAAACCTCTGACCTCTTGAAGCTAAAAAAATATGAGCCCTGAAACTGACCTAAACAGGCCTAAACTTGGCCTCTACCCTATGAGCCTGACACACCTAAACCCTGGTCTGGGCCTGAGCCCTAAACCCCCTACCCAAAATCTGAGCCCAGACCTGGGCAAACCTGACCCAAATCCTAAAAATAACAAACCTAAACTAAGCCCTTACCCAAACCTAAAACCTAGGCCTAAACCTGACCACAAACCACAAATCCCCAAAGTGAGCCTAAATACAAAACCTAAAATCAAAATACTAAATAAACTAAAAATAAAATAAAATAAAAACTTAATCCTAAATAAAATAAAATTAAAATAAAATAAACTTATACCAAATAAATTAAAATAAAATAATAAAAATAAAAGTAATAAAAATGTAAACTAAATTAAAAAAAGAATAAACTTAAGAATAAAAAACCTAAATTAAATAAAAATTAAAAGTAAAATAAAAATATAATAAACCTAAATTAAAATAAAATAAAAACCTAAACTTAAAACTAAAGGTAAAATAAATAATAAAATAAACCACTAAATTAAAAATCCCAAAATAATAATAAAATAAAATAATAAACTAATCTAAGCTAAAATAAACTAACCTAAATGAATAAAACTTAAACCTAAAACTAAACTAAAATAAAATACAATATAAAATAAACCTAAACCTAAACTAAAACATAAAACTTAAAATAAAAACCTAAAATAAAAGATAAAACTTAAACCTAAAATAAAATAAAACATAAACCTAATCTAAAATTTTAAACATAAACCTAAAATAATAAAACAAATAAAAATATACAATAAATAAACCTAAATCTAAACTTAAACCTAAACAATAAACTTATATAAAAAATGTAATCTAAAATAAATAAACTAAATGAAATAAAAATAAAAATATATATCTGAAACTTAAACCAACATATTTGATTTGAAAAATCATAAACCCTAAACCCTAAACCTTAAAAAAAAAAAACAAAAACCCAACCCTACTAAAAAAACCATAAACCCTAAAACACACACCTTTAACCAAAAAAAAAGAAATAAAACCCTAAACCCAAAGCTAAACCTAAACTAACTACATAAAATAAAATAAATAAAACTAAACAAAATAAAATAAAAAATAAAATAAAATAAAATCATAAACTAAAATTAAAAGAAATTAAAATAAAAAAATAAAAACTAAACTAATATAAAATAAATAAAAACCTAAACTAAACTAATAAAATAAAATCCTTAATAAAACTAAACCTAAAATATAAATAAAATAAATCTAAAAGTAAATAAAATAAAATCTAAATAAAAACCTAAACCAAAAAATAAACCTAAAAATTAATAATAAATAAAACCTAAACCCTAAACAAAAAAAGCCTAACCTAAAATAAAAATAAGATAAAACTAAACCAAAACTAAAATTAACTTAATAAAATAAATAAAACTTAAACCTAAACCTAAAATAAACTAAACCTAAACCTAAACTAAATAAAATAAAATAAACTAAAAATAAATGTAAATGTGAACTAAAAAATAAAATTTATAAAAACCTAAAACCTAAATGTAAAAAAATAAAAACCTAACCTTAAACTTAAAAATAAAAAATAAAAATAAAACCTAAACCTAAGAATAAAATAACAATACAACTAACTAAAAAATAAACGTAAACCTTAACCTAAACATAAAAAATGAACTAAAAGAAAAAACTTAATCTAAAATAAATAAACCTAAAATAAATAAACTAAATTAAATAAAAATAAAAATAAAACAAAACAAAAATAAAAATAAAATAAAATTAATAAACTTAAACCTACTAATTTACATAATTTAATAAAATTAAAAAAAAAATAAAATAAATAAATGACCTAAATCTAAACTCAAATTAACCCAAAACTCCCTACTCTATAAACTACAACCTACCTGACCCTCCAAACCCTGACTAAACCTTAGGCCTAAAGCCACTGAGCCTACTGACCTATTAAACCCCACAAACACCTAAACTTAAAATATGAACTAGGCTAATGAGCCCTGGGTGAATCTCTAAACTAAACCAAGGCCCTAAACCCTGGGCTAAACTAAACCCTAAACCTAAACCCCCCCACTAAATCACCTACCTAAAAATAAATAAATAAACATAAACTGGATAAATAAGATCTAAAATGTAAACATAAACCTAAACCTAAACTCTAAGCCTAAACCTAAACCTAAAAATAAAATAAAATAAAATAAATAAAAACCTAAATAAAACTAAAAAAAATAAAATAAACCTAAATAAAATAAAACCTAAACATAAAAAAATAAAATAAACCTAAAATAAAATAAAATAAAAACTAAATAAAAAGCTAAACCTAAAAAATAACCTAAAAAATAAACCTAAAAATAAAACCTAAAATTTATAAAAAATAATACGTAAACCCTAAACTAAAAAAAAATCCTAAAATTAAAATAAACAAAATAAAATAAACTTAAACCAAAAGTAAAATAAATTAAACTAAAATAAATAAAACTAAAACCTAAAAAAAAAAAAAAAAAACCTAAACCTGGATACTAAATAAAATAAAATAAATAAAAATAAACTACTAAACTAAAAAAAATAAACCTAAAATAAACCTTAAACTTATAACCTAAACCTAAGAAAATATACTAAAAACCTAAACCTAAACATAAAAAATTAAATAAAACTTAAACCTAATAAATAAAATAAAAGTAAAACTAAACTAAAAAATAAACATAAACCTAAACCTAAGAATAAGAAATAAAGTAAAATAAAAAACCTAAACTAAAATAAATAAACATAAAATAAATAAACTGAACTAAATAAAATAAAATAAATAAAATATAAAATAAATTAAATAAACAGAAACTTGGGTTGCTTAATTTAAAAATATCATAAACCTTAAACAAGATATCCTACCTACCTACAACCTAATCCACTACTAATCCTACCTGGAGGACCCTGTAAAACCTTAAACCCATAACCTAAACTTTGACCTTAACCTGACCCAGCCTAACCACACTGAGCCCAACCTTAAACCTCTGACTATAAAGGTGAGTAAAGCTCTAAAACTAAACTGACCACTACTAAACCCCCTAACAAAACTAAACCCAGAAAAGTGAGCCCTAAACCAAAACCCAAACCCAATCCTGACACAAACCTAAACCCAAACCCTAAACTCTACATGAAACAAGAACAAACTTAACTAAATAAACATAAATAAATAAATAAAAAATCCTAAACCTAAATAAAATAAATAAAATAAAATAAAAATAAAAATAAACTAAAATAAAATAAATAAACTTAGGATAAAACCTAAAATTGAAACTAAATGTAAAATAAAAAAATAAACTTAAAATAAATAAAATAAAATTTAAATAGAAACCTAAACCTAAGAAATAAATGTAAAAATAAATAAAAACTAAAACCTAAACCTTAAACCAAAAAAAATCCTAAACCTAAAATAAAAATAAAATAAAATAAATAAAATAAACTTAATCTAAACTAAAATAAACTAAATAAAATTAATAAAACCTAAACCTAAACTTAAAATAAACTAAACATAAACCTAAATAAACTAAATAAAATAAAATAAACTAAAAGTAAACCTAAAACCTAAAAGTAAACCTAAAATAATCCAAAATTAAAAACTTAAAACACAAAAAAATAAAAATAAAACCCTAAACTTAATCCTAAAATTAAAATAAAACCTAAATGTAAAAATAAAACAACAAAACTCAACTACAAAATAAACCTAAATCTAAACCTAAAAAAATATAATACAACCTAACTAAATAAATAACCTAAACTAAATAAAATAAATTATACTTAAATAAAAAAATAAAGTAAACTAAAATAAATAAAATAAATATACTAAATATCTAAAATATTGATTTGCTTAATTTTAAAACCCTGTGGACCCCTAAACCCTACCCTAACCCTTAAACCCCAGGCCTTCCTACAACACTAAACCCTAAACCCTAAAACCCTACTCTAAACCCTAAAACTTAAAACCCAAGACCATCCACTAAACCCTAAACCCTAAATCTTAAACAAAATCTGGCTTTAAACCTTAAAAGGCTAAACTTTAAAAGATCTAAAGACCTAAACCCAAAACCCAAAACTACCTAAACACTACACCCTAAACCTAAACACTTTGACAACCAAAACCCTAAACACTAAAACCTAACCATAAACCTTAAACCCAAAAAAAAATAAACAAAGATAAAACATAAAAATAAAATAAATAAAAAAACCTAAACTAAATAAAATAAAATAAAATAAAAACCCAAACTAAAACCTAAACATAGATTGAAAAATAAAATAAAATAATAAAAATAAACTAAAATAAGTTAAATAAAAACCTAACTAAACTAAAAAATAAAATAAACCTAAGAATAAAAAACCTAAATAAAATAAAAACTAAATGTAAAATAAAAATAAAAAAAAAACTAAAATAAAATATAATAGAAACTAAATAAAAACTAAACCTAAAAAATAAACCTGAAAATAAAACCTAAAACTAAATAAAAAAGAAAATCTAAACCCTAAACTAAAAAAAACCTAAACCTAAAATAAAAATAAAATAAACAACATAAAATAAACCTAAACCTAAACTAAACCTAAAATAAATAAAACCTAAACCTAATTCTAAAATAAACTAAACCTAAACCTAAACCTATATTGAAAAAAAAAAACTAAAAATAGACCTAAACCTAAACTAAAAATAAAACCTAAAAAAAACTTAAAACCTAAACCTAAACCTAAAAATAAAAAGTAAAACCTAAACCTGAATAAAAAATAAATATAAAATTCAACTAAAATATAAACCTAAATCTAAACCTAAACTTAAAAAATAAACTAAAATAAAAAATAAAAACTAAAATAAATTAATCTAAAATAAATAAACTAAAGTAAATAAAAATAAAAAATAAACCTAAATATAAATAAAAAATAAAGTAAACTAAAATAAATAAAAATAAACTAAATATACTAAAATAAACCTAAACTGGTTTGCTTAATATTTTAAAAAAAAAACATTAAAACCAAATCACCTTAACCCTAAACATACAACCCTACCCTAAACCTAAAAAACAGTAAAATATAGAACCTAAACCCTAAAAAAGCAAACCTAAAACTAAACCACAACCCTTAAACAAACTTTAAACCCTAAACCAAACTAAACTAAACCCTAAACCTCAAACCCTAAACCTCAAACCTTAAACTTAAACCTAAATTAACTAAATAAATTATAAAATAAACATAAACCTAAACCTAAACTCTAAGAATAGGTAGAACCTTGATGGCAAGAATATCACTATCAACTAGGCTCATTCTAGATCTAGAGTGGAGGCAAAATCGTAGGCAGCAGTTATCATAGTGGTGGTGGGGATTCTAGAGGTGCTAGTGGATATGGAGGTGGTGGTTAGAGTAGTGGTGGTTATGGTGGCGGGAGGAGCGAAGGAGGTTACAGCCATGGTGGTGGTGGAGGGAGAGATTGGGGATATGATGGTGGATCCCGCTACTCGAGAGGCAGAGTGGTTCTGATGAGAATTGGAGAAATAGAAGAACGGTGGATTTGATCTACTGCTTATGGAATTTTTTTTACATTAGAGATGGTTCTAATTATCTAGGCTTTTTGATTTGCACTATATGTGCTCATTTTTTATCTATATCGTCTCTTCTATCTTAGAAAACTTTATGTGCTACTTGGTTGATGAAATCAAAAAGAAAAATGATTGAATTTGAATTTGTTCTCTATTAAAAAAAACTAAAAAACTTTAAACCCTAAACTAAAACCTAAAACCTAAACCTAAAATCTAAACCCTAAACCCGGAAAACCCTAACTGTGAACCCTAAAACTCTAAACCACAAAAACCCTAAACCCTAAACAAAACACCTAAAGCCTAAAGCCTAAAGCCAAAAACTAAACTAACCACCCAAACCAAAACCCTAAACCCTAAAATAAAAAAAATTTAAAGATCTAAACCTAAACTAAATAAAACCTAAAAATAAAATAAATTAAAAAACTTAAACCAATAAATAATAAATAATAAATAAAATAAATTAAAACTAAAACCTAAACCTAATCCTAAAAAAAATTAAAAAAAATAAAAGCTAAACTATAATAAAATAAATAAAACCTAAAAAAAATAAAAAACCTAACTAAAATAAAAAAATAAAATAAAATGTAAGATTTAGTAAACTAATATAAAAATTAAATAAAACCTAAACCTAAAAAATAAACCTAAACCATAAACTAAAAAAACTTAAAGCTTAAATAAAAAAAAAAACCTAAACCTAAACTCAAATAAACTAAACTAAACTAAATAAAACTAAAAAAATAAAACCTAAACTAAATAAAATAAAATAAACAAAAAAACCTAAACCTATACTAAAAAATAAAACCTAAAAATAAACCTAAAATTAAAACGTAAAACCTAAACCTAAAAAAATAAAATAATAAACTAAACCTAAACTTGAAATAAAATAAAAACTAAACCTAAAAATAAAATAAATAAACCCTAAACTAAACCTATACCTTAAAATAAACTAAAATAAAAAACCTAAACTAAAATAAATAAACCTAAAATAAATAAACTAAATTAAATAAAAAACATAAATAAAAGAAAAATAAATTAAAATAAAGAAGAATAATCTAAATAAATTAAATAAACCTAAACTCTTGGTTTACTTAATTTTAAAAATCAAAATAATAAAATAATATTAAAATTTTAAAAAACATTAAACAACTCTAAACCCTAAAGCTAAACCTCCTTACCACAGATCTTACCCTAAACCCTAAACAATAAACCCTAATCACAACCTAAACCTTCCCTAAAACAAACCCTTTGCCTAAACCAAACCCAAACCACTGAGCCATACCCCCCTAAAAACCTTGGGCCCTAAACCCACAACCCAACTCTAAAGCTGGGCACTAAACCACTAAATCTTAAACCCAAAATGCTAAACATCCAAACCTGGGCTAAACCACAGGCTAATCATGGGCCATGAAACTGTAAACCCTGGGCTACCCTAAACTAATACTATAAGCCTGGGCTCTCCTACCCAAGTCTGATCCTGAGCCAAGCACTAAACCTACTCACCTTCCCCAAACCCTGAGGCTGAGCCATCCTAAACCAACCCACCAAGATGCACCCTAAAATAAATCTTGACCCCAAACCCTAAACTAAAACCTATAACTCTACCCTAAACCATAAACCACTATAAACCCTAAAACACCTCGAACCTAAAGCTACCTAAATAAAATAAAAAAGTAATTAAACTTAAACCTAAATAAAATAAAAATATATTATAAACTAAACTAAAACCTAAACCTAAACCTAAACTTAAAATAAAATAAAATAAAATAAAACTAAACTAAAAATAAATAAATAAAACCTAAACTAAACTAAAAAAAATAAAAGAAATCTAAAAATAAAAATCCTAAATAAAATATACAAAACAAAATAAAATAAAACTAAATAAAAAGACTAAATATAGCTAAACAAAGAAAAATAAATAAAAATAAACCTAAACCTAAAGTAAAAAAACCTAAACCCAAAATACAAAACAAAATAAACCTAAACCTAAACTAAAATAAACTAAACTAAAATAAATAAACCTAAAGCTATAAAATAAACTAAACCTAAACCCTAATAAAATAAACTAAAATAAACATAAACTTAGACTAAAATAAAAGCTAAAAGTAAGTAAAATAAAACCACCTAAACCTAAAAAGTGAAATAATAAAACCTAAACCTAAAAATAAAATAAAACCTAAACCTTAAAAAATAAAATAAAAATAAAACTAATCTAAAATAAACCTAAACCTAAACCTAAACCTAAACCATAAAATAAAAAAAGAAACCTAAACTCAAATAAATACCTAAAATAAATAAAAACTAAAATAAAAAATAAAAAACACAAAAAAATATAAAAAATTATATAAACTAAAATAAATAAAAAATAAATAAAATAAATAAAATAAACCTAAATGTATGAGTTACTTAATTTTAAAAAAAAAACCCTTAAACTAGAAATCCTAAACTAAAACCATAAACCTAAAAGGCCATGAGCCTAGGCCCTCCACTGACCCTGGCCTAAAACCCACCCTAAACCTAAACTAAACTACCCACCTGGGCCTAACCTAAACCCCCCTGCCTGAGACCCTGATCAACCCTAAACCCTAAACCTTAAATCCTAAACTAAACCCCAAATCCTCAAAGGCCTAAACTTAGCTGAGCCTAAACCATGGACCTAGGCCACTACCCCAGGCCTGGGCCCTCCCCACCTACTACTGAACCCCTCACCCTAAATCTTAAAGCTAAACACTAAACCTAACCTACAACCCAGGCCACACCTTAAACCCTAAACTTTAAACCATAAACTTTTCACTTTTTTTTTTTTGTGGGCTAGGTTTGACCTCTTGCTTTTGGGTTAGCCTAGTGGTACTTGGTGGTTCTATTTTCCGCCCAGGTATCTTAGTTTTCAACTGATGGTTTGTTGTCTCTGCCTTGTTACTATGGTTGCTGGTGATGAGATGGTTTTTGCTGTAACTTTAATCTATTTTTTGAATTGGTTGGTTTGTTGACTCTCCTCTTAAACTTGAATTACTTTTTGGTGGTTTTTCATGGTTGAATGGGTGGCCTTCCTAGTGGGAACTACTATTAGTTGTTGCTTTTTTGGGCCTTATCTTGTAGAATTTCTTGGCTACTTTTTTGGGGGCTGCCTCCCAATTTCTTGTTATTTATTGTTGGATCCTTCTCTTTCCTTCATTTTATGTTTGATTATTCTCTTAGGATTAGCCTCTACGAGTGCATTATTTACAATAGGTTTTATGTTGTTATTATGCTTCCTATCAGGTTGGCCTTTGTTATTGGGAAAGTTTAGTTTTTCGATTAGTCCTGGCTACCTAATGTTATTGCCTTTCTATGGTGGTTGTGCTTATTTTGGACTTCGGATGTGTGGTGCTTTGCTGGTTTTCTACTTTTCCTTGGCTATTGGGGATGCTTACTTTTTTGGTTACTTTTGATGGGATGTTCTCTGGTGGTTGCCTTATGGATGTTTTACATAGCTGGTTTGGTTGGAGGACTTTGTTATCTTTAGAATCTTGGTTGGTTGACTTTTTCCTTGTTGGTCTTTTCCTTCTTCTTGGACAATTTGCTAGAACCTATTGTTGTGTTGGCTAAACCATTGTTGATCCTTTTTGATTAAACTTTTTGGTTTCTGGTGGTTGGTGGCTACCTTTGGCCCCCTTTTGTGTGGCTATTTTCTACTGATTTGCACTAGTTGCAGCTTATGTTTCCTTTAGTTGATGGTTTCATATCTGACTGGTTTAGTCATTCATGGTTGCTCACCCTGGTTTAGCTTGGTGACTGCTACTAGATGGGACTTTGGCTTGAGGGCTCCTATCTTGGTTTTGTTGGTTGTTTCTCTTTTAATTGGGATGGGTCTGGTGCTTGCTGATGGCTGGTTCTAGTTTTCCCTAGTTTGGAGCTTGGATGCATATTTGGCAAGTGGTTGTTGTTGGTGTTCTGACTTTGTTCTAGCCTCTCTATGGGTTATTGTGATTAGTCTATTATAGTTTTTATTTGGTGGTTTGGCTGCTAGCTGGTTGTTGATTGGTTGCTCTTTATTTAATGTGGTAGGATTTGGAACTCTATGGACTACTAGCCTTAGATGTTTGCTTATATCAAGTATGCTAGTTTTGATGGCTTTGATGTTACTCACCTCTTCTCTCTAGTTGGTAGCATTATATATGATTGTAACCTTACCTTATAAAGTTTGGATGCTCATATGTATTGTTGCCCCTTGAGATGATCCTAAATGAGCTCGAGCATTCTTTTTCTTAGCTCTCTCCTTTTCTTCTCTTTATCCTTATCCTTTTTAGCTATGACTTTTGCATTCAAAGTGTTTTGCATATTTCTTTTACAGGTTGGAACTTTACAGAGGGAATGGTTGTTACTCAGTCAACCCAAGAGTTGTCATTATGGATCTTGATTATCTTACTTTCTCAAATGAATCAGGAACTACTGCTGACTCATCCTTTTACTATTTTCAAGATTTATTTTAGTCTAACTCTTTGTCTTTTTCTCTTATGCTTTTTAGCTATTGTATTTGCTCTTTTATTTCTTTTCTTTTTTCAATGTACCTAGATGGGGGTTTAGCTCTTTAGGTTTCGTGAAGGTCTCATAGCAGTAGAATTTTAGAGCTTTACTCCTTTTAAGGACATTGCATCTTTTCCTATTATGGTAATAAAATTCTAACTTTTGCCAAAAAAAATCTTAAACCCTAAATAACCCTAAACCCTAAATCCCTAAACCCTAAATCCTAAACCCTAAACCTACATCCTAAAACATAGACCCAAAACCATAAACCCCATACTATAAACCCAAACCCAAACCCAAACCTAAAACCCTAAACTAAAGCCCTAAAATAAAGCCTTAAACCTAAACCTTAATCCTAAACCCTAAATAACTTAAAATAAAAAACCCACAAAGCATAAACCTAAAACCCTAAGCTGAAACCCTAAACTAACCCTAAACCCTAACATTAAACCCTAAACTCTAAACCCAAAACTCCAAACCCTAAATGTAAACTTAAAGTAACTAAATAAATTAAAAAAATAAACCTAAACCCTAAAACCTAATAAACCTAAACCTATACCCTAAAACTTAATAAACCTAAACCTAACCCCAAATAAAAATGTGAACATAAAGCTTAGATAAGATCTATAGGTGGAGGCTTAAGGTGGTGAATAGGATATGGAGGTTGTGGTTAGAGCTGGTGGTTATGGAGCGGAGGAGTGAAAGGTTACAAAATGTTAAGGAGAGATCAGGATGATCAAGGATCTAGCTATCCAGAGGCTGATAGAGAAATGATGAAGAACAGAATATCTAATTATACTGCTTAGATGGCTAGTTATCTAGGGTTTTATTTTTACTATGTAAAATTTTAATTTAATTTCACTGTCTTAGAAAACTTAGTGTCTTACTTGGTTGAAGAAATCAAAAAAGAAATGTTGAATCTAAATTTGCTCTATTAAAATTAAAAAACCAAAAATCCTAAACCCAAATCAAAAAACCTAAACCTATAAACCCCAATAACAATAAACATTTAACCCTAAACTTTAAAACCCTAAACTTTAAACACTAAACACTAAACCTAAACCCTAAACCCTAAACCTTAAACCTTAAAAACTAAATTGTCCTTATTTGGAATTGTTTGTGGTGGGGAGCTTCTTTAAACGGTATTGTCTGCTTATTGCATTCCATTTGGCTTGGGTTATTTTTTACTTCTTGGTTATTCTTTTTTTGATTATTAAGGGGTTGTTAACTTTGCATTGCTTGTATTGACCTTTTGGGCTATACAGGTTATACAGGTATAAGTTTTATATATCCCATATGTTTTGGAGTTATTTACATGATATTTGATTTGCCTTCTGGAGGTCTTTTCAATTGGTTGTATATTACTTCTTTCCTCTACGGCCTTTTCCCTATTTACTGTGGGTTTTCATCTTGGCTAAACTCTTTCTAAAAGAAGGATCAAAGATGGTTCATTTCCATATGTAGGGATTCTTATGCCATGTGACTATATTGATGATATTTATTCATGGGATCCCCTTTTCATTCTCTTTGTTGTATCCTTTCTATTATGTTTATGGATTTATTTAGGTTTGCAAGTACTAAGGCTCAAAGACTTTCAACAATTAGTTCTCTTCCCAGGTTTGTTGGCTATGATGGCGATGATTTCACTCCTTTGGTTTGGTAGTAGCTCTATGTAACCCTTCAGAGTTTGGATGCTCATATTTGCATACCATTTGGTGTGATTGAGCTGAATTCTTATAATCTTTCTCAATTTATGCTATTTTCAATTTTCATTTTGTCTTTACTTTTGCTAATTTCTATCTTTCTATAATTTTGGGCATTTCTCTTGTTCTCTTGGGTTTGCTCCCAGTGCCATGCATTCTCTCATCAAGAGCTTTTGCAGTTCATTGGCTTATCTATGTTAATCAATTTGTATCTTTTTTTTCCTTTACTCTTTTATTTTGCTTTTGGTTGTACTTAGATGGGATTTACTCTAGGTGATTAGCTCTTTGTATGGTTGAGTTTATCCCATATTAAGGACCTTGTAACCCTCTTTTTGTGGCAATAAAATTCCCCTATATGGGGTTTCTTAAAAAAAACCCTAAACCCTAAACCCTAAAACCCAAATTTTAAACCCTAAAACCTAAACCCAAAACTAACCCTAAACCTTAAACCCTAAAGCTAAAACCTAAACACACACTAAAACATAAAATAAAATAATAATAAAATAAAATGAAAAATAAAAAACATAAACCTAAACCTAAAAAATAAAATAAAATAAAATCTAAACAAATAAAATAAATAAAACCTAAACTAAATTAAAAAATAAAACTTAAATAAAATAAAACTAAACCTAAAATAGAAAAATAAACCTAAAATAAAATAAAATAAACCTAAACATAAAATTAATAAAAATAAATAACATAAACCCTAAACTAAACCTAAACCTAAAATAAAATAAAATAAACCTAAATAAATTAAAATAATAAAACCTAAACCTAAACCAAAATAAACTACACTTAAACCTATAAATAAAATAAAATAAACTAAAATAAACCTAAATCTAAACTTAAAATAAAACCTAAAAATAAACCTAAAATAAAACACAAATAAAATAAAACATGAACATAAAAATAAAATAAAATAAAATTAAATTAAAAATAAATCTAAACCTAAACACAAAAAATAAACTAAAATAAAATAAACTAAATAAATAAACCTAAATAAAACTTAAAATAAAATAAATAAATATAAATAAATAAAATAAATAAATAAAAATAAATAAAACTAAAACTACTATTTATTTAAAATAATAAATAAATAAAAAAACCCTATCATAATCTTAAAACAACATACCTAAACCTTAACTATAACCTTACCTCCCTTAACTAAACTACCCTAAACCCTAAAATAAACCTAAACCTGACTCACCCTAAATATGCCTAAAATAAATCTAAATACCTAAACCTAATCTAAACAAAATTGAAAATAAAATAAATAAATAAACCATAATAAAATTTAATCTAAAACATAAACTTGCACCTAAACCTGATGCTAAACCTTAACCTAAAAATTATAATAAAATAAAAAATTAATACTAAATTAAAATAAGATAAATAAACAAAAATAAAAAAATAAAATAAACCTAAATATAATAAAACCTAAACATAAAATAAAATAAAAAACCTAAAATAAAAAAAACTAAAATAAACAAACCTAAACCTAAAAATAAACCTAAAAAACCTACATATATAAAAATAAAACATAAACTAAAAAAAAAAACCTAAAATAATATAAATAATTCTAAACTAAAATAAACTATACTAAATAAATAAAACTAAAACCTAAATTATAAACTTGGATCTAAATAAATTAAAATAAAATAAAGTAAAAAATAAATCTAATCCAAGTAAAATGATAAAATAAAAACAAACCTAAAAAAAATAAAAGAAAAAATAAACTATAAACTAAACCTTGTTTGAATTAAAAAAATTTAAACCTAAACTACCCTAAAAATGGCTCCCTAAACCCTAAACTCTAAACCCTAAAACCCTACCCTAAAACATAAACCCTAACTAACCCTACCCACCAAAACCCACCTGACCCCAGGCCACAATCCTGAAACCCTAAATACCACTGGAGTCCTAAGATCCTAAACCTTAAACCCACCTAAACTAGATCTTCCCTCCAAACTAACACCTTAAACTCCACCCATCATAAAAAAATAAGCCTAAGCAAAACCAAAAAAATAATAAAATGCCTAAACCTATATAAATAAATAAAATAAAATAAAACCTAATTTATAAAGACTACATCAACCAAATAAAATAAAATAAAATAAAATAAACTAAAATAACATAAATAAAACTTAAACTAAACTTAAAATAA
This sequence comes from Cymbidium sinense, assembly GCA_021442155.1. NCBI lineage: Eukaryota > Viridiplantae > Streptophyta > Magnoliopsida > Asparagales > Orchidaceae > Cymbidium > Cymbidium sinense. The sequence continues at coordinate 141,624,959 of CM038224.1, read as the reverse complement.
AAACCTAGATAAAATAAAGCCTTGTAAAATAAAATGAAAATAGACCTAAAATAAAATAAAATAAAACTAGAAAACCTAAACCTAAAATAAACCTAAAAAAAATTAAAAAAAAAATAACTAAACCTAAAATAAATAAAATAAAATAAACTAACAAAAAATGAACTAAACTAAATCTAAATATATCTAAACCAAATAAAATAAAATAAACTAAAAAATAAACCTAAACCTTAAAAAATAAAACCTAAAATGGACCAAATAAACCAACACATAAGATAAAATAAAACTAAACCTAAACCTAAAATAGAAAATAAACCTAAAAAAAATAAAATAAAATAAACTCACTAAAAAAATACCTAAACCTAAACTAAACCTAAAAAATAAACTAAAATAAAAACCCTAAAATAAATAAACCTAAAATAAAATTAAAAATAAATTAAATTAAAATAAATAAAAGTAAACTAAATAAACCTAAACCTACTAGTTTACTTGTTCTAAATAAAAAATAAAAAATTAAAATTAAAATTAAAATTAAAAAGCTGAAACCTAAACATTAAAAACTAAACATAACCTAATCCCAAAACCCTACCCTAAACCCTACCTTAAACCCTAAACTAATCACTAACCCCAAACCCTAAACCCTCTCCTCTCTGCTCCCTCTCTCATTTTGTGTTCTGCAATTTTTCTGGTTTGCATTTGGCTTCCCCGATTATGATTGATGTTTTATTGCTTGGTTGCGCTTCCTCTCTCGACTTGGTTGCTTATGTGACTCTCACTGGATCGTTCAATGGCGGAGGCATCATTCTCCGTACAATCAAGCTCGTCGCTCCTGGATGCATCGACTTTGCCCTCTGATCCTAAAGGTACTTTGGATTCGATTGCATCTGTTAATGTGCCTGTTGTCAAGTCCTTTAAGGACGCTCTTTCTGATAAGAACCCTAGCTCTAATGCCTCGATTAACTTAATTTCAACCTCATTCGATGGATTGACAGCTGTCATGTGTTCTAACCAGGATGTGGAGAAATTAGCTAAGCCTTTTGAGTTCTCTTTGGTTGGTAAATTCTCTCTACGGTGCCTTACTCTAGATAATATCTAATCTTTCTTCCATAGCTTAAAGCTTTCGGGAGTCTTCACTATTGGGCTGATTGATCCTTGACATATCCTTATTCAGTTATCAAATAATTTAGATTATTCTTAGGTCTTTGCTCGTCGCTCCTATTTTGTGTATAATTGTCAAATGCGGCTCTTGAAATGGTCACCCCTTTTTAATGTCAAAGAGGAATCCCCTATTGTTCCTTTATGGCTTGCTTTTCCTAATATGAGAATTCACTATGTTACTCACCAAGTTCTTTTGTGGGGGCTCTATTTGGTAGACCCTTCAAATTGGTCAAGCCACTACCACTAGATCTTGGCCATCTGTTGCACGTATCTTGGTTGAGATTGACATTACCAAAAAATACCCAAAGAAGTTTGGATCATTTCAAAAAAAATTTGGATATAATCATAAAGTAGAATTTAAAATTTCCATGTCTTTTGCACTCCTTTGTAAGATCCATGGTCATGATCACTCTAAATGCTTTGTTACAACCTCAAAAAGAATATATCAATACCTCTCTCTTGGCTGGAAAACTAATAAGTTAGCTTATGTGCCTAAAGCTACTCATAATGGAACTCATCCTCCTACACCAACCCCTTTATTACCTACTGATTTATCTAATGAAAAACATTCTGAGCTTGGTATAAATACTACTATTGAGGTGTGTGAAGAAACTAATGATAACTTACCTAGCACTACTCCTACTTGTAATAATTTGGCTTCTCATGGCAATCCTTTGCTCCATTTAAATCTTAATGACAATTTGAATGGGAACCTTTGGATCAAAATAATGTTATCCTTTGGTGTCAGGACCAAAATCTATATGCATCATGGCAATGAGAATGATATTTGTACTATTAATGGTGCAAGAACCTCCCCTCCTATTTCTCTACAGAGTGATACTTAGGCAATCCCAATTTCTCACTCTTACTCTGATACTGAAGAAGGAGAAATCACCACTACTAAAACATTGACTAATACTTCTCCTATTCTGGATACCAAAAACCAATCCCTTTATGATGGAGATACTTTGGATACTGATAGACCCTTCCAAACTATTATTAAAAAAAATCTTATAAAGCCAAAATGACTAATAATAACTTCACTAGAACCACACGTTCTTCTTTAACACCTCATAAATAATTTTGTCCTCTTCTCTTCCTTTTCCATTTCTTTTTTACCTTTTCCTTTTAGATTTCTTATTATGATTAATTTTCTTATTTGGAATATCTCAGGGTTGTGGGACTCTCTCAACCATGTTAGGAGCCTCTTTTCTGCTCATCAAATTACTTGTTATTATTGAGCCTTTCATTAACTCTTCCAAGATTGCCCATGTTGCTAGATCGCTTGGATTTCAAAATTTCCTCTTCAATCTTAATAATGAAACACAAGGTATTTCCATGCTATTTGCAAATGGAAAGCATTAAACTCGATTAAGAAAATTAATAATGGTGGTCGATAATCGATAATAATGAAATAAGGAATCACATCACTTTCAAAATTTATTAAATTCTAATCCTTCATTAAAAAACCCCTCCAACACCCATCTAATCCCTTCTATGATTAACAATGAGGATAACCATTTGCTCACTATGCCCTCTAAGGGAGATTAGTAGTTCTCAATAGCATGAACACAATTCTATTGTCCCGATGGTTATACCACTCATTTCTTTCAAGATTATTGGCCTTTTATTAAATCGATCTTGTTGATGATTATTGATTTCTTTGATGGCGCTCTATTCCTATATTTTTCATTATTGTCCTTATTCCCAAAACCATCATCTGAATCTTGGGCGATTTTAGACCTATTAGTCTTTGCACCTTTTTCCAAAAAACTCATTGCTAAATTAATTAATAGATTAGCCCTCTGCTCCTTAAAATCATCTCCCCTAACCAAACTAGTTTCATTAAAAATAGAGCCATATCTGATAATATTCTTCTCGCCAAGAGTTCATGACATTGATGTTCCTTCCAGGAGGTAATATCCTCTCAAACTGACATCTCTAAAGCCTTTGACAACCTCTGGGATTTTCTTTCAAATCTTACATTTGTTTGGTTTCTTTGATAATTTTATCCGCTTATAAAAAAGTTGTATATCTAGTTCTATCATGAATGGTGAGTCCCTTGGTTTCTTCGAGCCATGCAAGGTGACCTCTTTCTCCTTCTCTTTATCATTGTCAGAATATCTTTCGAGGAGCCTCAATGATCTTTTCATTAAAAATCCTAACATGTTTTTAAAACTCATGGTGGTTTCCTATTTCTCATCTTAGCTTTGTCGATGATTTTATAATCTTCGCAATGCCTCTTCAACATGTTAAAACTATTAAGAATCTCTTAAATGATTTTGGCAAAGTTAGTGGTCTCTTTATCAATGAAAGAAAATGCTATTTTATTCCCTCCTAAGATTCCTACCAATAGACTTAAATCAAATCTCTAGAATTACTAATTTTAAGAAAATCAACTTCCCATTAATTATCTCTCGCTTTTTAAAGGGCTAAAAAGATCTCATCTTTTGATGACCTTATTCAAAAATATCTAATAAAATTTTGGTTTGGGAATTTCATTTACTCTTTGGTGTAGGGTCACCTTGATTAAGAGCACTCTTAATTCCATCCTTTATATCTCATCCAAACCATCATGACCATTTCTCATCAATAGAATTGAGCGCCTCTAAACAAATTTTTCGGGCTCCAATACCTCCTCTAAAAGAATGCACTGACCTTTTGGTTTAAAAGTTGTGGCACTTTTGATGAAGGTGGTCTTGGTTGTAAATCCATAAAAGAAGCTATCAATGCCTTTTCCTATAAACTCTGGTGGAATTTTAGGAGTAATCATAGTCTTTGGGCTAATTTCATGACTACTAAATATTGCCAGGGTAAGCACCCCCTCATTTGTCCCTTTAAACCGGGTGATTCTCCTGTGTGGAAAAGACTTTGTTCTGTCAAATGGGATGCAGAATCCTTAATTTTTTGGGGCATTAACTCAGAGTTTTCTTTTGGCAAGATAACTGAGTGGATGTGATCCATTGATGACTTACTTTCCACCCATTCCACTGCCACTATTAGAGTTAACTCTTTCTGGCATAATAACAAGTGGAACAATAGTAAGCTTGTTGATTTTATCCCTCTTACTTTCTTGAATATGGTTTCTACTATACCTATCACTCCAAACACTCAAGACCAGATTCTCTTTAAGCTCTCACATAATGGTGATTTCAACCTCAAAAGTGTGGCTCCACATTAAAGATACTCATGATTCCTCCTATATGTTCTCCAAACTTTGGAATAACAATATCCCTACTTTTATTCTATTCTTACTTGGCATATTCAAAAGTTTTATCCCTAAAGGGTTCCATTTACCCTCTAAATGTCAATGTTGTTTCCATATTGAGAATGTTAATCATGTTTTTGTTAATGGGGCCATTGCTTCTAAACTTTGATTTGGTATGATGATCTTTTAACACTCCAATTTCAATGGCTCTCTTACTTTATATCAACTTCTGAAGTCTATTTTGATAATACTATTAAAGGTCACATTAAAGTCATCATCACTCTTATCCGTTCATATGGATGGACCAAAATGATGCAAAACATCGTGGGATCCCTATGAACCACGTGAGGATTATTGCTAGAACTAAAACAAAATTTGTGACTTGTTTAAAGCCAATCTCATTCATTATGATAATTCAAAGGTGTAAATTTATGGCCAATAAACTGGCTTTAACCCGGACCAACCTTTTGTCAAAATGACAAGATTGTTTATTGGAAAACCACTTGACCATATTATTAAAATTACCGATGGCTCCTCTCATAATGGCTCTAGTTGTGGTTGCATTTTCGTGAACTCTAAGGGTATGTGCTTTTGCTTATCCCCTTATTTCTGACTATCCCATTTACGAGCTTATGGCGCCTACAAAGCTCGAGATTTTCTCCAAAATGGTCGGCTCAATATTTGGATTGAGGTGGATGCTCTTCATTGATTGATCTTTTGACTTCCACCAAAATGAGTAGCACTGAATTGTACTACCTCCTCAAGCAAACTAGAGCTCTTCTTTCCCAACTAAATTTTAACATCACTCATGTTTGGCGAAGGAAATGCTTGACTACCTTGCCAATCGATGGTATCATCTTCTTTGATCAACTCACCTTACCCAAACACTTGCGTGGGCTGGTTAACTTGGACAATTATGGTTTTCCTTATCTCATAACTTAATCTAACCTTTTGATGTATAATGTTCATTCATCTTTTAACTGTATACCTCTTTATTTTATGGCTTTCTGTCCTTTTATGTCTTTTGTGGATGTTTCACACTAATATTACTTGCTATCTTGATCTCTGTCATGATTGGGTCTTTTAATAGCTTCTCCTTTATTTGGAGGCTCGCTTTGCATTTACATTATAAAGGGTCATTGAGCTATGTGCATACTAATACTCAGGAATTTTGTTGAGCTATGTGTCACCGCTATTGGTTTTATAACACCACTCTATTTGGGATTTTAATATCAATGTCGCCTTCATTCCTAATCCTAGGGGCTTAATCATTGCCGGATGGAGATATTTATTTTGATGGGTTTAGTTACTGCCATTAATTTCTACAACCAGTTATTTCTTAAAGATATTACTGCTTGGAGCATCTTAGTTACCTATGTTGTTTCTATGCATTGTATTAGTGTTCATTATGTTGGTTGCAATATTTATTTTGATGATTTACTATTAGGTTGTTGGATTTTACTTAATAATGATTGGTGGTTGGCTTTTGACATGCTGCTTGTCTACCCTATTAGATCTTGTTTGATATTCTTTGACTCTATTGAGATGTTTTCCTTTTATTTCGGAGTTATCTTTTATTTTATTTTTTTCATGAAAAGGTTTTTTTGGCCTTTTGCGATATTTATCTTCTTTGTCAGACTGAATTTGGACCATTCACTTGCTCTCTTTGGAGACCATTTTTTGATTAGGGCCCCTTTGGTGGGATCGGGAGGCTTTCTTCTTTCTTCCAGCCAAGGTTTTTTTGGTTTTTTTTTTCATCTCGACCTCCTTAACCCTTCTGGCACTTATTATTGTGCATTTGATATTACTGGATATCTTTTCATGCTTCTTTTTACTTTGCGGTGGAATCTCGCATTCTTGTTTCTTTCTCGACTTTTTTTTAAACCTGGATGGAGTTTCTTTAGATTGATTCGAGATGTTTTGTTGAGATCCTTTCGTGATGTTTCAGATTGGGGTTTGGTCAATCTCTATGACATGTGTTGTTTATCTCTGCTCCTTTGTAATTTTCTCATGCATCATTATATTATTTGTTGGTCTTTTGGAGCTTAGTGCTGTTGTTGTTTAATTATCCCAACCTTGTTTGTGGTCTTACTTATTTTGCCTCTCCTATGCTCCATAACCTTCCTTTATAACCTATAAAAATAATAAATGCAACATCTTGGTTATAACTTTTCTCTGATTTGGAATTATTTCCACTTCCAATTTATGATTTGGATCTAGCTATGGTCTATTTCTTTGTGTTCCTTTGCTCTTTAATGGTTTAGGGATACAACATCTATGTTGAAGGCTTAATTCTCGTTGTTTCTTTTGTCAGAAGATGCAATTGAGTTGGTTTAATGTATTTATTATGCCATTATACATGTAAGGAAAGAATCTACAATAATTTTATTATTATTCATGGTTCTTTGCATTTGGAATTGTTTAATAACTTCCATTCAAGATGATTCTCTCGAGGATGATTTTTCTCGCTATTAACTTCCCTTTTTTGTCCAAAGGATCTCATGATGAGACTCTTTGAACCCCTACTCTTGCCCCACGCTATTTTTATCTATGGTTGCAATCATTGTGTTATTTTAAGCTATGACTTGGATTGATTCATATTAACCTCATTTTAATCTATGGCTATTGGTTTTATGGCTATTCTCTGTCTGCAGGCTGTTGGATCATCTGCCCCTATTTAATGTTTGTACTGCTAACATTTGGGATGATGCTATTTTCACCGCTTTTTTTACTTCTGTTCATAGTCTTGGCACACTTCATTAACTATCTAGGAATTTACTTATGCATTGTATAATTTGAATGGTTGGTTTTATGGCCAACTTCGTTATTTTCTTTCTTGTTTGTTGGATGGTTTGATATCTGTTATATCTAGAATTTTGTTTTATCTGTTCACAGTGATTCTGGTGTTATTTTGCTGATTGTCTTTAACAACCTCTTATTTCCAACCTGCCAAGCGAGATTTTGTAATTTCCTATTCATTTTTATTATTTCCTTGCAGGTTTACATTTCCTTAATGGCTTCTCTGTTTCTGTTTGTGGGTTTAACTCTATGATCAACTTTAGGAAGATTTTTTCTGTCATTATCTTTTGAACACTTTTGCTACCATTGTTGGCTTTTGGATTTTATGGGGTCTTCTTTGTGGTTATTATCTGCTCTATTTTTTTTCTTTTTAACTATTTTTACTAACAATTGGGTTATTGTTGTTTTCTCCTACTTATTTTTTATCCCACTTGGTATGTTAACATTTTTGATCCCCTGTGATTATCCATCTAATTATTTGGATCTTTACATATGCTTTTGGTGGACTCTTGGCCTATTAACGCCTTGGTTGTTGAACTGGATTAATACTCTACATGTTGTCTCTGAGGTTTTGGTTTGTTTTGTTCAGGAAGTCTTTATTGAAGTTGTTGATTGCTTGGTGGATTTTGCTTTGAACCCCCTTATTGGTTTATTATATGCATATCATCTGAATTCATTGGTCTACTTTATTGGCTGCTATTTTCTCCATCTTCTTTCAATTAAACTTGTATTATGTTTATCGGATGGGTTTTATGGCAAGCTAACTAGTTTTATTATCTTGGATGTTTCTTGTATCTGAGATTTGCCTTGGTTTTTTTCGTGACTCTATGTTGGCTCCATCTTTGTTGGTTGTAGGACTGGTCTATGTTCGCCATTTCGACATTCTGCTCGATGGTTTTGGTGATTGTTGTTACCGCCTTCCGATACCTATTTTATGCTCTATCTATTTGGTTATTAACTATTGCAATGTCTACTGATTGAGAGGTTTTATGGCTAACTTATTCCTTCCTGCCTTGGATGTTGTTGTCTTAACTGCTGCTATCTTTGTTTTTGCCTTGCCTTGCTTTTTCTAGATTCTAATGTTGATACTCATTTGAATCCTCTTTTGATTTTTTCTTGTGGGTTCCAATGTTGCATTAACTATTTTGTCGTGAGGTTGGCTTTTCCCATGATATTTATGTCTGGGCTGCTGTTCATCTCTTGATTGTTGTGATCCACATTATCTACTGTTGTCTCTATTCCCATCTCAGTTCGGTTAGGTTTGTGCAGTTGTATGTGTTGTCTATTCTAAATGGGGGGTATTATGACAGCTGTCGCTTTTGTCGCCTTTGCTCTCTTGATTGTTTGTTGATCCGATTATCCATTTTTGGTCCAATGTCGCTGGAGTTGTAGCTCACTTTCTCTACTTTTCTATTTTTGGTAGGTTGCGCCTATTTCCTATGTTGACACGCCTTCCTTTATAATTGCATTTTTCCAATTATCGACATATGGATATTAATAAGGGGTTTTTTCCTGCAAAAGATTCATATATATATATATATATATATATATATATATATATATATATCATATGTTTGGGATGGTGTTAATAAAGCTCATTCACTTGATTAGCCAGATTTAAAAGTTGTCTCCTCTGCTATTTTCTTGTGGAGGGATTATATGTCGGCTTTTTCTCTTCTTGGATATGACTTCTCATGAGGTTCTAGCAAAGATGGCTCATTCTCATGTTTATGTATTATCATGTCGACTATATTGATGATACTTTTCTTGAATGGACACCTTATCCTTTAGCTCTTGTAATTTCCTCTATATTAGAAATGGTTTTGTTTAGGTTTGCTGATAATAAAGCTCACAAGACTATCAACAACCTGTGTCTCCTCACGTGTTTGTTATGATGGCTTTGATGATCTCACCCTTTTGGTAGTAGCTCTTGTGATGTAACCCTTCAGTTTGGATGCTCATATTTGCATCTGCCAACTTGGTGTGGCTTCTGAGCCTTCTATCATAATTCCTTACTATCATTCTCGATTATGTTGTTTTCATTTATCTTTTGTCTGATTACCTTAATTGTTCTAATCTCTTTCTTATAACAATTTGGTGATTCTCTTTATCCTCTTGTAGTTTGCTATATTCATCATTTCTCACGTCCTCCGAGCATTGGCCTAATCTGCTTATTATGTTAATCAACTTGTATCTTTTGATTGCTTTAATGTCTTCTTTTTTTGGATGTACTTAGATAATTTTCCTTAGTTGATTGTTGCTCTTGAGTAGTAGTTCTGAGTTTATCCCCTAAGGACCTTGTAACCCTTATGGCAATAAATACCCCACATGTTTCCCTAAAAGAAAAAATACTAAACCCTAAACTCTAAAATTGAAACCCGAAACCCTAAACCCTAAACCCAAAAACCTAAACCCTAAAAACCTAAACCCTAAACCTTAAACCCTAAACTAACCATAAACCCAAAAAATCAAACCTTAAAACCTAAACACAAAACCCAAAATGTTAAACCCTAAGACTAACCTTGAACCCTAAACCCTAAACCATAAAATCCTAAACCCTAAACCCTAAACCCTAAAACCATAAACTCAAAAGCCTAAACCCTAAACCCTAAACCTTAAACCCTAAAACTTAAAACCTAAACCTTAAAACCTAAACCTTAAACCCTAAACTAACCATAAACCCTAAAAACCCTAAACCCTAAAGCCCAAACACTAAATTGTTAACCCAAAATGCTAAACCCTAAAACTAACCTTGAACCCTAAAGCCTAAACCCTACAACCCTAAACCTTAAACACTAAACAGTAAACCCTACAACCTACAATCCTAAACCCTAAACCCTAAACCCTAAACCCTAAACCATAAATCCTAAAACCCTAAAACCTAAATGTAAACTTAATAAATCCTAAAAGTAAAATAAATAAATAAAACCTACACCTATATAAAGTAAATAAAATAAAATAAAATAAAAACCTAAACAAAAACCTAAACCTAAACTTAAAAATAAAATAAATTAAAAATAAAAACAAATCTAAAAAATAAACAAATAAAAACCTAAACTAAATTAAAAAATAAAATAAACTTAAAAAACCTAAATAAAATCAAAACTAAACTTAAAATAAAATAAAATAAAAGTAAATAAATAAAACCTAAACTAAAAAAAAAACTTGAACCTAAAATAAACAAAATACAATAAACCTAAACCAAAACTAAAATAAACTAAATAAAGATAAATAAAACCTAAACTTAAACTAAAATAAACTAAACCTAAAATAAACTAAATAAAATAAAATAAACCTAATCCTAAACTAAAAAATAAAAATTAAAAATAAACCTAAACCTAAACCTAAAAATAAAATAAAAATAAAACTAAACTAAATGATAAATATAAACATAAATCTAAACCCAAAAAATAAACTAAAATAAAAAACCTAAACTAAAATAAATAAACCTAAAATAAATAAACTAAACTAAATAAAAAAATAAACCTAAATAAAAATATAAAATAAAATAAACCCTAAACCCTAAATAAACCCTAAACCTTAAACCCTAAACCCTAAAACCTAAAAAACATAAACCTTAAACTCTAAACCTTAAAACCCTAAACCCTAAATCCTCAACCCTAAATCCTAAACCATAAACCCTAAACCCTAAACCTTAAACCCTAAACCCTAATATAACTTAAAGCCTAATACCTAAACCCTAAACTAACCCTAAACCCTAAACAAAACCTAAAGAAACCCTAACTGACAAACTATAAACTAAACCTCAAAATCCTAAACTAAAGAAACACTAAACCTAAAACTAAACCAATAAATGTAAACCCAAATAAACTAATTTTCACTGTAATTTTGACCTCTTAGTTTTGGGTTGGCTGTGGTTCTTTTCCACCAGCACCTATTGTCTTCTTGCCTTATTATTGGTGGATGAGATGGTTTCTACCTAGCTTTATTCTATTTTTATACTAGTCCTTATTGGCTCCACTTGAACTTGAATTACTTTTTGTTGGTTTTCATTGAATGGGTGGCTTTCCAAAATAAATTGGTTGCCGCTTTCTGGCCTTCTTTGAGAATTTCTTGGCGCCTTTTGGGGTTGCTTCCCATTCCTTATTGTTTATTGTTGGATCCTTCCCTATTTTTTTGGTTATCCTCTGGATTAGCCTCATTGGGTGAATTATTTGTAATAGGTTTTATGTTAATTATGCATCTTATCAAGTTAGTCTTTTATTGCTAAAGTTTAGTTTCTATCTAGCTTAGATCCTTCTATGGTTGTGCTTCTTTTGGACCTTTATTATGTGGTGCTTTATTAGTTTTCTACATTTCCTAATGCTTTATTGGTTACTTATGATGGCTATTCTTGGTAGCCTTATGGCTATTTCAATTTAACCTGGTTTGGTTGGAGGACTTAGTTATCCTTGAATTTTGTTGGTTGATTTTTTTCCTTGTTTTTCTTTTCCATCTTCTTGGACAATTTCCTTAGACTGGCTAAACCTGATTCAATTGCATTGGACTTTTCGCTTCTATTTTTGTACCTTCCTTTTTGTGGTTGTTTTGTCTTCGGTGATTTGCACTTATTGTAACTTATGTTTCCTGGTTTTATTTCTAACGCTTAGTCATTTATGGTTGCTCAACCCGGTTTGTCTCTAAACTGGTACTTTGTGACTTTGGCTTGAGGGCTCCTATCTTTGATTTATTCTATGTTAATTAGCATATCTATTGATGCATGGTTCTAATTTTTCCTAGTTCAAAACTTGATGGTATTTGGTTAATGGATGTTGTTGGTGTTTTAACTTTATTCTAGCCTCTCTAGGTTATTGTGATTAGTCCTGTTGTGGTTTTTTTTGGTGGTTTGATGCTAGCTTGTCGGTCGCTTGCTCTTTGTTTAATGCGTGATCAACTCTACCATTCCCTTAGATGTTTTCTTGCATCGTATTGGCTATGATGGCTTTGATGTTACTCACCTCTTCTCTCTTTGGTAGCATTACATATGATTGTAACCCTTCTTTATGAAGTTTGGATTCTCATATGTATTGCCCCAAAGATCCTAACCTGAGTTCGAGCCTTCTCTTTCTTAAACTCTCCTTTTCCTCTTATCCTTATCCTTTTAGCTATGACTATTTCCTTTGTAGTGTTTTGTAAATTTCTTTTACAGGTTGGAACTCTAAAAAGAGAATGGTTATTACTTAATCAACCCAAGTGCTATTGCTATGGATCTTGATTATCTTACATTCTCAAAGGAATCATGAACTCGTGTTAACTCATCCTTTTACAATTTTCACGATTTATTTTATTCTTACACTGTGTCTTTTTCTCTTATGCTTTTAATATTTGCTCTCTTCTTTTCTTATTGTAAAAGCTTAGATGGGGTTTAGCTCTTTTGGTTTCTTATAACTCTGAGAGCAGTAGAACAATAAAGCTTCACCCCTTTTAAGGAAATTGTATCTTATCCTTTTATGGTAATAAAATTCTAACATTCCCCAAAAAGAAAATCCCCTAAACCCTAAACCCCTAAGCCCTAAGCCCTAAACCCTAAACCATAAACCCTAAACCCAAACCCTAAACCATAAACCCTAAACCCTAAACCCTAAAACCCTAAAACCCTAAACCCTAAACCCTAAACTAACCCTAAACACTAAAACCAAACCTAAACACTAAACCTAAAACCTAAACCTAAACCTAACCCTAAACCCTTAACACTAAACCTAAACCCTAAAGCATAAAACTTAAAACCTAAACCCTAAACTAATCCTAAACCAACCTAAACTATAATCCTCAAACTAAACCCAAACCTAAACCTAAATCTAAAAAATAAATTAAATAATCCTAAACTAAAACAAACCTAAACCTAAACTAAGAATTAACCTTGATAACATCACCACAACCATCCTCCCTAGATCGAGGTGTGGAAAATGCAATGGTTATCAGTGGTGGTGGGGGATCATGTTGGATATGGAGGTGGTAGTCAAAAAGGTGGTTATTAAAGTAAGAGGAGCATGGAGGTTACAATTGTGGTTGTGGTGGAGGGAGAACTAATATGATGGTGGATCTTACTACCAAGAGTCATTCTAATGAAGTAAAGATTCTCATTAGATGGATTTTGATTTGCTTTATGCATGCTCATTTATCTATGTTGTCATTTTCTAAAAAACTTGTGTTACTTGGTTGATGAAATCAAGAAGAAGAAATGTTGAATCTGAATTTGTTCTCTGTTAAAAAAAAAACAAAAAACCCTAAATCTTAAACTAAAACTTGAACCCTAAACCCTAAACCCTAAAAACCCTAAACCTTAAACTTGAAACCCTAAACCCTAAATAATAAACCATAAACCTTAAACCCTAAAACCCACAACCCTAAATCCTAAACCCTAAACCAGTAACCCTAAACCCTAAACCCTAAACCCTAAAGCCTAAGCCTTAAAACCCTATAAACCTAAACCTAAACTAAATAAAACTTAAAAATAAAATAAGTAACAAAACCCAAGCTAAATAAAATAAATAAATAAATAAAATAAAAAAAATAAAACCTAAATAAAAATAAAATAAAAATAAAAACTACAATAAAATAAAATAGATAAAAACCTAAACTAAACTAAAAAAATAAAATAAACCTAAAAAAACTTAATAAAATAAAAACTAAGCATGAAATAAAAATAAAATAAACCTAAAACAAAATAAAATAAAAACTAAACAAAAACCTAAACCTAAAGAATTAATCTAAAAATAAAACCTAAAAATAAATAAAAGATAAAACCTAAACCCTTAACTAAAAAAAGAACTAAACTTAAAATAAATAAAATAAAATAAACCTAAACCTAAACTAAAATAAATTAAACCTAAACTTAAACCTAAATTAAACTAAACATAAACCCTAAACTAAATATAATAAAATAAACTAAAAATAAACATAACCTAAACCTAAAATAAAATATAAAACCTAAAATAGAAACCTAAAACCTAGAGCTAAAAAAATAAAATAAAAATCTAAACATAAACTTAAAGATAAAAATAAAAACTAAACCTAAAAAATAAAATAAAATTAAAACTAACTCCAAAATTAACATAAACCTAAACCTAAACCTAAAAGATAAACTAAAAATAACTTAAACTAAACTAAATAAAAATAAAAAAATAAACCTAAATAAAAATAAAAAATAAACTAAACTTAAATAAATAAAAAATAAACTAAATAAACCTAAACCTACCACTTTACTTAATTTTAAAAAAAACCCTAAACCTAAAATAAACCCTAAACTCTAAACCTTAAACCCTAAACCCTAAAAAGACCTAAACGTTAAACCCTAAAAAACCCTAAACCTTAAACCCTAAATCCTACACGCTAAACCCTAAATTTGAAAAAAATTATAAGCCATAAACCCCAAAACTAAACCCTAAACTAGCCTAAACCTTAAACCCTAAACCTTAAACCCTAAATCTTAAGCCCTCAAAACCCTAAACCATAAAGCCTAAACACTAAAGCCTAAACCCTAAACCCTAAACCCTAACCCTAAACCCTAAACCCAAAATAATAAACCTTTTTCTTATTTTCACTTTTGCCTGGGAAATATTTTGATCTCTTCCTTGGTTGGGGTCTAATTGGTGGTTCCTATCTTTCCCCCCTGGTTATTTATTTTTCATTTGAGTGGTTATTGTCCTCTTCTTTATTACTGTTCTTGGTGGATCGGATGGTTTTTTTCTTTTATTATAAATATTTGTATTGGTTTGTTGGCTCTCCCTTGAGCTTGAATTACTTTTGCTGGTTTTCATGGTTGGATGGGTGGCCTTCCTAGTGGGAATCACTATTGTTGTTGCCTCTTGGCCTTCTTTGGAGAGTTTCATGGTCGCTTTTCCTGGGTTCCAAATTCTTTTTCTTTGTTGTTGATCCTTCTTTTCCTTAGTTTTGTGTTTTGTTTTTCTCATGGATTAGCCTTTGTTGTGCATTATTTGAATGTTTTATGTTATTATTCATGTCGTTACTCTGCTAGGGAAGTTTGGTTTTCAGGTCTCTAGTACTTCTATTACCTTTCTATGGTGGATGTTCTACTTTTAGACCTCTATTATGTGGTGCTTTTTGGTTTTTTACTTTCCTTACACTGGATGCTTCCTTTGATGGTTACTTATGATGGATCAGGTGGTTGCCTTTATGGCTATTTTACTTAGTTGGTTTGGTTGGAGGACTTTAAATATCCTTGAATTTTGGTTGGTTGATTTTTTTCCTTGGTCCTTTCCTTCTTCTTGGAAAATTTGCTAGAGCATTTTGTTATGCTAGACAAACCTTTGTTGATCCTTTAAGATTGGACTTTTGTTTGGTTGGTGGCTACCTTGGCCCCTTTTGTGTGGTTATTTTGTCTTCTAGTGATACCGGGCTTTTATGTTTCCTTCAATTGTTGGTTTCATTTCTAAGATGTTTAGTCATTTATGGTTGCTCACCTGATTCGGCTTAGTGATTGCTACTTGTTGGCACTTTGTCTTGAGGGCTCCAATCTTGGTTTGGTTGGTTGTTTCTCTATTAATTGGCATGGTACTCATGCTTGCTCATGGTCTGTGCATGGTGGTTCTAATTTTTCATGGTTTGGAGCTTTGATGGGTATTTGGATAATTGTTGGTGTTGACTTTGTTCTACTCTCGATTATTGTGATTAGTCTATTATGGTTTTGTTTGGTTGTTTACTACTAGCTTGTTACCTATTGTTTTATTTAATGGCCTCACCTTAGATGTTTGCTTGTATGATATAGCTATGATGGCTTTGATGTTACTCACCCTCTTCTCCTGGTTGGTAGCATTACATATGATTGTAACCCTTCTTTAAGTTTGATGCTCATATGTATTATTGCCCTCGAGATGATCCTAATTGAGCTCTCTTCTTAGCTCTCTCCTTTTCTTCTTTGTCCTTATCCTTTTAACTATGACTTTGCCTTTGTAGTGTTTTAACTTCTTTTATAGGTTGGAACTTAGGGAATGGTCATTACTCAAACCTGTGCCGCTATGGATCTTGCTTATCTTGCTTTCAAAGGAATAATGAACCATCTTGCTCATCCTTTTTTTTTTGATTTGTTTTAATCTTACTCTATGTCTTTCTCTTATGCTTTTAGCTATTGTATTTTTTTTTCTTTTCTTTTCTAATGTACTATGAGGGTTTAGCTCTTTAGGTTTCAACCTAGAATAGTAGAATTTATTTTACTCCTTTGAGGACATTGTATCTTTTCCTTTATGTTAATGAAATTCTAACTTTCCCCAAAAAAAAACCCTAAACTCTATACCTTAAACCCTAAACAACCCTAAACCCTTAAACCCTAAACCTTAAATCCTAAACCCTAAACCCTAACCTAAAACCCTAAACCCTAAACCCTAAATCCTAAACCCTATACCATAAACCCTAAAACACTAAACCCTAATCCCTAATCCCTAAAGCCTAAACACTAAACCCTAAACCCTAAACTCATAACATAACTTTAAACCCTAAAAGCATAAACTTAAAACCATAAACCCTAAACCCAAATCTAAACACCAAGATCTTGGGTTACTTACTAAAATGATCAAATGATAAAGATGCACTTACTTGAAAGATAGAAATCATCACTCTAATGGACTAATCACCTAATAAAGACTCCTAAGGCATGATGGGCCCAATGTACCATAAATCTTTCCCCACTTTACATCAAAAACTAAAGTAGGTTTATATTAAGCTAAGTTCATTAAATTCCTATGGAAGCAAGCCTTCATAGTTAATTACATCCTAAGGGATGTGAATCCCATAAGAATACTCTCAATTAAAGTTGAAATTAAAGTCTCCAAAGATTTGAAGGCTAACTATCAAGGATTAGTATTGGAAACTTGGAAAACTCAAGAGAAGACTTAAGCCAAAGGAAACAAATAGGGAATGCTCTTGATAAGAAACCTAGTGAGCATTTCAACCTATTCTATGCTTCATAATTTGAAATAAGAGAAACAATATTATTAAAGTTGACATTTCATTAGAAAGCTAGACTTGTAATCCAACAACATAAGATTGTGGAGATGCATGGGGATTTATGCTGTAGCTTGAAATAAATAGCCACCTTAGATCCTAAATTTAGAGCTTTACCATTAATAAAGAGCAATCTAAATCTAAATGAAAATGGGCATATGGTTTAATCCATAAGAGAGATAAGCACCGTTGGACTTACAATACTTAGTGGAAGCCACTAACATTTCCTACACTTTAAATCCATGAAGTTTTCATATGATTTGCAAGATTAGTTAGATGTTGTTTAATTAGAAAGAAACTAAAGTCCTTAAACCCACTTCCTAAGAGACTAAAGCATGAGCGGTATGAGCATATGACTTAGTAATAAAATCTTTTAAATTTTATTTATTTGGACACTTCATTTTCACAAACATTGGATTTTTATGCCTGCATGATGAAATAAGGTTGTTGGCTAAATTAGCAAGAAAGTGGTGTTTTCCAACACAAAGGATGCCCCTAGATCAAGCATTCCCTATCGTGGATGGAAATCCTCATTTTTAAGAGAAAATAATATGATGTTGTTGTCCATTCAACATTCAACTAAGTTGATAAATTTTTAATTATCTTGATTTATATCCTAAGCTTTATGTGAGGTTATGAATTATTTAAGACTTTAGTTATGAGTTGGGTAGAAAGGTTAATTTTTTTAAGAGCCTAATCTCATTCCAGCCACACATTAAAACATCAAACATATAAAGAAACTAAGAAAACATGATCTAAAATTATTAAACATAACATCAAATAATTTTATAATTAACACAAAAGAATAACATGCTAGTCGAAAGTAGACAACCTAAAAATGTAGTAAATTTTATACAACTACATAAAAGAATAATTAATTTTCAAATGATAAATGCTTGGGGTCTTCACATCTTCATGTCTTCATGTATCTTCCTCCTTCTTGATTTGGTTTGCTCCACTTCAAAGGCATCATATCCTCCCAAGATAAAGCCTTCTAGCCAATGCTCATCTATATCTCCCCATAGTAATCCTAATTTCTAATGCAAAATTACATTAAAAAATAAGAAAAGTAAATCTAACTACATAAAGCAAGTGTTAGCTAAACACACATACAATCCAAAGGATATTAATAATTTAGACTTAGCACTCTACATGGGTAACCAAGCCCACCTATCATAACTTAGATTATTCTTAGGGGCTTAAGAAACCTTCAAAGAGAGCATTTATATTTATGTTTATTTATAAATATAATCAGAGAAAACATGATTTTATACCATCCATTTACTAAATATATATTCTAACATCCAATCTAAAATAATACATCACAAAACAAAATATACATCACACCATTGCATCATCCTAACATAAGGCTAGAAGTGGTGACTTAATTTAATGTGTGTGTGTTAAGGCTTGTGTGGTATTTCTTAACTAGGCTTTAGAGTTTAGATTTTCTAAGTGTAGAAGATTCAACTTAAAGTGTGGTTTCACTTCAAGTGCTTTAATTGATTTGCAAGTTTTAATTTGTGTTTTCATTTGTTTTTTATGACCTACACTTAGCAACTAAGTGTTATAAAGAGAAGAAAAGAGGTTGCCTTTTTTCATCCCTACCTTAAACAACTTTCTAAAGCTTGTTAATTTAATTTAGTTCTCCTTAATGAATGGCTTATTACACATTTTAGATTAATCTTAAGTTTAGGTTCTCTTTAAATAATTTTATTCAATGTGAAAGGCTTCTTAAGATTAATTTAATTGAAATACTATCACATGACACATGCTAAATCATTCATTTCCATCACATGTAACATGCATATGATTAAGTTCTAAGTATACCTCACAAACAATATGTTTTAGCACACTTGAATGATGGATGTCAGTATGTACATTTGAAGCTATATATTTCCTCATTGAATTATTTTATCATATTAATTTAAGGCTCTATCTAAATTTTATGCAAAAAACATAGGATGAAATTAAATAGGTGCCTATCCTTGTTAACTAAAGTAATCAAATGACTTGGGGCTAGCTAAAGCCTCATTCTTGGGATATCCAAACTATATACCATTACATTCAAACCATATGTAAATTTACATGCATGAACATAAGAAAGAGAGCTCCAAATCACATGATCAATTAATTCAATTACTTGAATAGTTTCAAATGAATGTAGTTTTAATAAAAAAGGAAGGATTACCATTCTCTAATTAAATACAAAAATGTATGTATAAAATACATACGCAATTGCGTGCCTTTGTTAAACTAGGGAAGTGAGGTCATCAAATGACCTCCTTCGGGCTACCTAAAACCTCATATTCTCGAGATGTCCAGACTATATATCACTTTTCTTAGATACATACACATGTATTCATAATTTGGAGAATGAAAATGATGCCAAAAATTGATATTTAATTTGATTGAATTAATTATGTATATGAATTAAAGCCTCATCCAAATTCTAATATTGAAATACATAAGAATGAAATAAAATGAAATACATGTTGTTATTAAACTAGGGAAGTGAGATAATCAAATGATCTCCTTAGGGCAAAAAGCCTATTCATGTCCATACTATATACCCATTAACATTCTCACTTGCATAAATCAATAAATGAATCAAAAGAAAAGAGCTTCACTTCATACATTTAAGCTATAATCACATGCATCACCTATGTATTTATAACTAGCATTGATAGCATATGTAACCATTCATTAATAAGCTTAGAAAAATATGTTTGAATTTAATAGTGATAATAGCCACACATATTATAAAGTAAATCAACACATGCAAGCTTAACATAAAGGAAAACCATTTGATTTAATTAATTTTAAAAAAGATGAATGTACGATTTCAAATGACATACACCATTTAACATGATTGGAAAAAAATGAATAAGCATAAATATGTGATTTCATTCAATTAAATTTACTCCTAAGGGCAATCAAATCAAATAAAGTATTTAAGAAAAACCAAGGCTTTTTAATTATCACTTTCAATTTCATATTTGATTTGGTTCGAAGAAATGAGGGAAAGTTTGTAGATCATAACCCATTCCCATGTTTGTAATTAAATTTGATTTAATAAAAAGTAATTAAGCTAATTTTATGGGTGAATTAGGTTGTTCTGCATTAAAATTAATTAATCTTACCTTGTTTTAATTTTAATAATAATGAGCCAACATGATAAGTACATACATTAGAAATTAAATAAAATGAACCCAAGAAATGAAAGAGTTACTTGTCTCACAATTAGTGATTAATAAAGTTAAGAAACTTAATTTCCATGGTTTTTTACATGGGTTAACCATACTATAAATGTCTTTAGATATAACACCAAAGATCTACCCATGAATTGATTAATTAAGATTCCATGTGATTATTGTTTGAAATTGATTAATTAAGTAATTTAATTAATGAATTAAATCATCAATTAATCTCAAATTAATTAATTTCCATCAAGTGAAATGGACTAATGGAAAAGATTGGGAAAGAGGTCCCAATCTCATTCCCTATGTCCATTTACTATTTCACAATGATTAGCAAACTTAATTAATGATTTACTTGCTATTTAGATTATTAATAATAATTAATTACCAAAAGATAAGGTTAAGATAACCAATTTCTCTATAACTAATAAAATCCTAAAATTATAAGATAGATGTCATCCCATTAATCAAACTCAAAAAAATTTATTAATTACTTATAATAGAAAAAGTCTTTTAATTAAACCAAATTAAGCTTTAATATGTTTAAAAAATTAATTAGAAATTTTAATGCCTATTCTAAAATAACTCAAAATATATATTTACTTGAATTTTATGATTTTTCTATGTTTTGTTATAATATTCCAAAGTTTCAATTGATTTAAATGATTTTTTGTGATTTTTATAGTCCATTAATTTATTTTAACTATTTAAACTTCAGAATGCAATATCTCCTAATCCAAAAATCCTTTTGACTTGAATGTTTTATGGAATGTAAATTTTAAGATCAATTTTAATCTCTAAAATTTTCAAATCAATCTAATATATATTTTTAGTTTAACTAATCAAATTTGATTTTCCTTAAAACATAAATTAAGCTCATAATATTCAGTAAAATTTGGGGCTTTTGGATTCATTAGATTCCTCTAAGAAAGGCAAATCCAACGAGCTTAATTATAATTTTTTACTTAAGTATTTTATTTTCTATAAATTTTTAAAGTTTCAAGTGTTTTAAATTTTAAAAGCAAATCCTTTCTAAGTTAACCCAACTAAATTATAAAAATAGGCATCTATTGATGGCTGTTTAAAAGATAGAAATGTACAGGATGTTACTATTTTGATCATTTGATGATCTCCAATACACGATCCACATGATCTTAGTAGATCCATGATTTTGAACCATCCATCTCCTTGAACGAGAGATCAGATGGTTGGCGGGTGTTCCAACGGAAGAGGTGGATCGAACACTATTTCAGATAGGATTTTTTATGATTATTGTGAAAGCATTGAATGGAAAACTTCATTTTAGGCTTGATTTTCTAGTGATCTCCATCAAAAATCACTCCAAATGAATGGGGATGATGTAAAAAAAAATGTATAATCTAAAAATTTGTAAAATTAAGAAAAACCATCACAAAGAAAAGAACCTATTATACATGAAAAATTACCACCAAGGATGATTTTATTATGATCCAACGCACTTAGGAAGAATTGAATCTCTCACTTCATACTATGTATCCACATGGACTTTCATGAATCTACTTGATTTGATGATTTTCTTAAAAAAAAAATAAATGGTTATTGGTTTTACTAATATATGAAAGAGTTCACTCTATATTCCTCTTATTAATGAAGAAAATCACCTCATTCAAGGTGATTTTATATCCTTTTTGGAGTGGTTTTCTCCTATGGCTAATTAGTTTAAGGCATATTATGAAGGACAAGTGTCCTTAAAATAAGTGGAGGTATGCTAAGTGTTAATTATGGTGATTATATAAATTGATATAAGTGTTTCAATGGTTGCATAGTTTCCTTGGAGCCAAGGTGGACCAATGGATGAGTGTTGAGTGGCCAAGGCAATGAAATGATCATTTACATGGGTGTTTTGTCTTATGTGATACAATTATCCCAAGGGAAGAGGTCTCATTTGACATTGAATTTAATTTGGGAAGTTTTAAAATGAGTCAAAAGTGAGTTGGACCAAATTTCATGTCATTTGGAGTTCATGTTATTTTCAATTTTACTATTCAATTTCAAAATTTATTAAAATGATCAAATTTGTCAATAATTACTTACTATTAAATTGTATGCTTTTTTGATTTAATTGATTTAATGTTTAGTCTAATTTGACCTTTATGTAATTTAATAACTTCAAGAGACCCAATTGGGATTTTGCTAAAGGTCAAGAACTTAAATGTTTATTTATTGATTTGAATCATTTTTAATGGATTTGGCTTATTGCAATTTGGCTAGTTTGGGTTCATATAAAATTGACTTGGTCAATGGGCTAGTTGACTTGTTTTGACCCAATTTATATAATTAATCATTATAAAATAAACAATTGAAGTTTGGACTTAATACTATTATTGGATTGAATTGATTTTGGTTCATGTAGGTATCCACTTTGGCTCAAGTGAACCAATTGGATTTAGCTGGTTTGATTTTATGATAGTTGAAATGATTTAAGATTGATACAAAATTTAATTTAAATTGGTAATGAGTTTTTCATGAATATTTTAAGTCAAATTAGATGATTTGGTTTTATTTGGGTATTTTAGTTGACTAGATGATTGTAAGTTTCATTTATATTTGGATAAATGATTGAAGAAATGAATTCAAGAGAAACCATTGATTGGCTTGATTTAGATGGGTTTTGGCCAAGTTCAGTTTAAATTTTTTTGTTTTGATGATTTTGGATTTGGCTTTATTTTGAATTTGTATTTTTTTTTGTTATAGAAGAAAATTGATGATGGTAAATTGATTTATAAGAAAATTAATGATTTAATGAGTTATAGAATTTTGTTAAGTTCATGAAGGTGATTAAAGTGCTTGGAAATTCAAGTGATTTGATCTTTTCACCATTTAGAATGAATTTGGACTATTTTGATTTGAAATTAAGTTTGAGTTTGGTGATAATTTGGATTTGAATCAATTTAAGAAGGTAACATGGATTGGGTTTAGTTATGGATAGGTGATTTTTATAAGTCTGAGGCATGGACAATCCTATGATTAATTCTTTTGTCTTCTTAGCAAATGTTATTTAAAGTGTTTATGTAAAAATGGCTTTAATGAGCCTCATGTTCAATCGATCAATTTTGATGATAACAAATGAATGTTTGGATGTTCTAATGAATATTTTTATGTGTTTAGATATATCAATAATTACATATCAATACATCTCATAATATGTTTGAAAATTGCAAGAGGAGAAGAATGAAAGATAGATCAAATTGGATAATGTGAAGCTCAAAATATAATATTTTAGGTTATATGCATTTATTCATTGGCATGAATCAATTTGCTCACAACTTAACATATTATTTTAATGAGGTTAATTTATATAAATCTCTTAATTAACATTCAATTATATGTTTCATACATAGCATTTGAATTGTCAAAATAATAAATGATAACTATTATTAAGTGTAATTATTTTATTTACTTAATATAATTAAATATTTTAATTTAATTTGAGGTTATATGATAACTAACATATGTATGATTATATATAAATTATATCATAATATTTAAATGTCACATGTCAAAATTAACAAAATATATGAAATTTTGTATTTTAGCCAAAGTCATTTTATAATCAAGGAATTTATATTTGATTTCATCTCCAATGGATTCCTTGGATTTTTTCCTTTAATTTGATAGGTTACATGACCCACGTTTGATTAAAATTGAATTTATTATGACTTTTCAAACATTAGCTGATTTTAATAATGAATGCATGCTACATGCTTTGAATATATTAAGAGCCATATTTGATTATTTTGACTTGCCCATGTGAATAGCCAATTTTTTTAATTTAATATTTATTTAATATAAATTATATTTTATTGAATATTAAATTATCATGATAACATGATGAGTTAG
Organism: Cymbidium sinense; assembly: GCA_021442155.1. NCBI lineage: Eukaryota > Viridiplantae > Streptophyta > Magnoliopsida > Asparagales > Orchidaceae > Cymbidium > Cymbidium sinense. The sequence continues at coordinate 141,600,758 of CM038224.1, read as the reverse complement.
AATAATATATTTTTTTGAAATAATTCAAAATGACCTTCTTGCCTATAAATAGCCTCATTCTCTTCATGAAAGCATTCCTCATTCAAAATTCAAAATCCTCCAGCAAATCTAGAGAGAAAATTTAGATTTTCCTTCCAAGTGTTCTCCAAATATTGCAAGATCAAATCCTTGGTTTGGAAGCTTCAACATCTTAAACTAAGTAAGCTTTCTCAAATTACTTGAGTTTGTTTTCTTGATCTTAATCCTTTTTAATTGTTCATGCTATTTCTCCATCTATTTATTCTTTCCAATTTATACTTTCTGGTGGATTAGTCTTTGGACATTATTTTCACATCAAAGTTTCTCAATCATTTTTTTGTGAAAACTCTGATAGTAGGATTTGTAACTTATTTGTTTTTTAACTTCCTACAAATTTCTTTTGGTTTCTTGAAATATTTATTCATTAATCTTATTTTGAAAGATAATTTATTCTTAGATCTATTTTAGAAGTATATTTTAAGCATTTTAAATTAAATTATTATGCTAAAATTATTTTCATATTTGCTAGATCTTTCTTTTTTAAGAAAAGCTTACTAGCCTACTTAGATCTATCATATACTCATTTTATTTAAGTATTTTGTGATCTTTAGCATTAATTGAAAGAATCTTTTTTGTTAAAATAAAATAAATTAATCTTTGCTGAAATTTATTTTATTGTGCAAAAGAATATTGTGAACTTATTTTGAAATAATTTTTATATTAGTCTACAAATTGTAATAACATAAACATCTTAGTAAGATCACTTTAAGATATTTATTTTATTATTTCTTATCAATATTAAGTGAGCATTTTATCTTGCCAAAATATTTTAAGTGATCATTTATAAGTTGTGAGATCATTTTTTGAATTGGATAGCTTGGTATATTTGTGAGAGATTTATTTTATAAAAATTTATTATTTTGTATTTTTCTTTTTGTTGTATGAAATTTATATTGGGGTTGTACTCCCTTGTAGAGAGTACATATTGTAGGGTTGTACTCAATTATAGGAGAGTACTATTTGTAAGCTATTTTTGCATTTAGTGGATTCTAGCCAGGGTGGTGGTGGACATAGTAGTTTTGGGGTTTGGCCAAACCACATAAAAATTGTGTTATTGTCTCTCTTTACTTTACTATTTTTTTTTTAATTGTATCTTTTCATTATAAAATCAAAAATTAATTTTCTACTAAAACTTAAAATTTAAGATTTAAGTTTTTAAAATTTTAATATCACCAACCCCCCTCCCTCTGGGTGCTATAGACTCACATATCGTGAGCTAGGCTCTTTTATTGGCTTAACATCCAAGAGTAGATCTTTTCACTATGGCACAAGGTTTCCCAAAGGGTTCACTACTAGAGGGATAATCCACTCATAGACCTCCACTTTTAGATAGTGTACCATTTGATTATTGGAAAAATAGAATTAGTACATTTTTAAGAGGTCAAGATGCACACATGTGGTATATGTTGACACATCAATATCATACACCCACAGTAGAAGTAAATGGCATTAAAGTAGAAAACCTTTTGAGGAATGGTAGGATGAAAGAGAACTTGATGAATTAAATGCTAGGGCTTGTAATACTTTACATTGTGCTTTATTACCTGATGATTACATGAAAATTTCTATGTTAAGTATAACAAAAGAAATATGGGATAAACTCATTATAACTTATGAAGGAACTAGTGAAGTTAAAGATGCTCACATAAATAGACTTGTTCATGAATATGAGTTATTTCATATGTCCTTCCTCAATCTATTTCATATGTATACTAGATTCATGAAAATAATTAACACATTGCATTCTCTTGGAAAACATATAGAATCAAGACTTAGTCTATAAGATTCTTAGATGTCTTCCAAAAGAATGGGAAGCTAAAGTAATAAACTATTAGTGAAGCTAAAGATTTATCTACTTATCCACTTGACTTTTGGGTTCTTTGATAGCACATGAACAAAGTTATTGCTAAAGGGATAAGATGGATAACTCAAAGAAAAGGGAGAAAGGAGAAAAAGCCATTGCATTACAAGTTGATGATGATGAGCATAACACCTCAAGCTCGGATGGTGATAGTGATGAGGTGGTCATGCTATCCAAAAGGCTTGGGAACTTGCTAAGGAAGAAGAATCAAAGGTATAAAAATTCTAAAACTATAAATTTCAAACTAAAAATTTCCTAGTGAAGGGATCATTTGCTACCATTGTAAAAAAGCTGGACACATAAGAGGTGATTGTCAGAACTTGTTGAATCAAAGAAGAAAGAGATTGATGTGAAAAGAAGAAAAATATGAAGGAGAAAAAGTACCATAAGAAGAAGAAGATGCTTTATGGGCCAATCCAGATTCAAATGAATCAAGTACTTGCTCATGAAGAGGTCAACATATGTCTTATGGAAATGGAGAATCTGACTTAGATTCTCAAGAGGTAATGATATATCTTATGATGAATTAGATGATGCTTTTAATGATTTAGTTATTGAATATAAAAAATTAAAAAAAATACAAAACCTTAGAAAAAGAACATAAAAATTTAGATATGCATTTTATGATTTAAAAAATGAATGTGATAATTTAAAAAGTAAAAATACTTATTTATTAAATTGTTCCTTACTTGTATGTAAACTTGAAAGAGAGAATATCTTGTTAAAAGCAAGTTTAGAATTATGTTTGAAATCCATTATAATACTTTATCAAGAAAAACATTTAATAAAAAATTATTTGCATCATACACATCCCACTCATATACCTTATAATTATCGTAAGTCATATGCAAACACTAATGTTTGGTGCAACTATTGTGATAGAAAAGGGCATATTTCATTTGATTTATAATAAAAAAAATTACAAAACACTAAGCAATCAGCTTATGTATGGGTACCAAAAGGTACAAGCACTACACAAACCATGCATGCTAGATATCTTGCTTCAAATTGAATGTGGACCCAAACATGTTTGGGTTCCAAAAGTTAACATGTGAGTTTCTTTAGTCGGAATGCCTTCAAAGCAAAATCAAAGAAGGCATGTGGTACTTGATGGATGTTCAAGACATATGACGGAGATAAAGATAAATTCACAACTTTAGAATCAAGTGATGGAGGATTTGTTACATATGGAGATAATGCAAAGGGAAAGATCATTGGCATTGGTTCTATTTGTAAGAATTCTATCACTTTAGATAAAGTTTTTCTAGTAGAAGGATTAAAACATAATTTAATTTCTATTAGTCAATTATGTGATAAAGGTTTGAATGTAGTATTCCATGCATCATATTGCATTATAAAAAATAATGAAAATGTTTTGTTAGTAGGAAAAAGATATAAAATATTTATGTCATTGATTTAGATAGCTTTCATGATGTGAATTTGAATTTACTTTGTTTTAAAAGCACTCATGATGATATATGGTTATGGCATAGGAGACTATGTCATATTAACATGCACACACTTAATAAAATTGCCAAACTTGATTTAGTAGTTGGATTGCCTAAATTAAATTTTCATTCAAACTATGTTTGTGAGGCATGTATTCATGGTAAGAATTCTAGAAGCTCATTTAAAAGTAAAAATATTGTTTCTACTTCTAGACCTCTAGAATTATTGCATATGGATTTATTTGGTCTTATTAGCAGCACTAGCTTAGGTGGAAAAAATTATGGTTTTGTGATTGTTGATGATTCTCTAGATATACTTGGATTTTATTTGTAACTTACAAGGATGATGTTTTTGGTGAGTTTAGAAAGTTTTCTAAATATACTCAAAGAGAATAAGGCCTTTTGATTAATAGGGTTCAAACCGATCATGGTGGCGAAAAAATAAATTATTTGAGGATTATTGTGATGAACATGGATTAGACATAATTTTTTTGCACCTAGAACTCCCCAACAAAATGGAGTAGTAGAGAAAAAAAATAGAATATTAATTGAATTAAGTAGATCTATGCTTGATGAGTATAAATTGCCAAAATATTTTAAAGAATACTACATGTTATGTGATGAATAGGATCTATTTTAGACCAATTTTGAAGAAGACACCTATGAATTGTTTTGGAAAGAAGCCTAAGATTGAACACTTTCATGTATTTGGATGTAAATGCTTTATTTTGAATAATGGAAAAGAGCATTTAGGTAAGTTTGATTGCAAATCGATGATGGTATTTTCTTAGGATACTTTCTAAGAAGCTTATAGAGTTTTCAAAGAAAAATGATTGTAGAAGAATCAATACATGTTATTTTTTGATGAAAATTTAATTGATCCTATTAGAAATGAAGTGATTGATGAAGAGATTGATAATTTTAAGAAAATATCTTTAGAAGATAATGTGGATGATTCATTGCCTAAAGAATGGAAATATAATAAAAATCATCCAAAGGAACTAATTATAGGAGATCCTTCAAAAGGAGTTATGACTAGAAGACATAGTAGAGAGGTTGTAGATCATTCAACATTTTATAAGGTTGAACCTAAAAATTTAGAAGAAGCATTAAATGAATTTTTGGATTATTGCTATGGAAGAGGAGTTGAATCAATTTGTAAGAAATGATGTTTGGGAATTAGTCCCAAGACCCAAGATCAAAATGTCATTGGAACAAAATGGGTCTTTAGAATAAGCTAGATGATTTAGGGTTGTATTGTTAGAAATAAAGCTAGGTTAGTTTTGAAGAATCTTTTGCACTGTGAAGAAGACTAGAAGCTATCAGTTACTCCTTGCTTATGCTTATTTAGAAATTTTAAAGTTTTTTCAAATGGATGTCAAAAGTGCATTTTGAATGGATTTATTGACCAAAATGTATTTGTAGAGCAACCACCGGATTTGAGAGCCTTGATTGTCCAAATCATGTGTATAAATTAAAGAAAGCCTTATATGGTTTAAAACAGGCTCCTCTCTTGGTATGATAGGTTAACTTTTTGATAGATCATGGATTTAGAAAGGGAGTAGATACCACCTTATTCCTTAAGAGCATAGATGATGATTTGATTGGTACAAGTGTATGTAGATGATATATTATTTGGAAGTACAAATGAATCTTTGCCATGAGTTCTCATCTTTGATGTCTAAAGAGTTTGAAATGAGTATGATGGGAGAACTTAATTTTTTTAGGTCTTCAAGTGAAGCAACAAGAAAACACACATTCATCAAACCAAGTACACAAATGAATTGCTTGAGAGGTTTGACATGAAAAGATTTAAATCTAGTAAAACTTATGAGCCCATCTACAAAATTGGATTTAGATGAATTAGGAAAATGTTGATCAAAAACTTTATAGGAGTATGATAGGTTCACTTTTATACCTACTAGTAGCTGATATTATGTTTGTTTGTTTGTGTGCTCATTTTAAGCCAACCCAAAGAATCTCATTTAATAGCCAAGCATATCTTTCGTATTTGATAGCACTACTAGGTTAGTTTATGGTATCCTAAAAATTCTTTATCATGTGATTTGGTTGCTTATTCGATTTTCGATTTTGATGTAAAGTAGATAGAAAAGCACAGCACATGTCATTTTTAGGATCATCACTTGTGTCTTGGTCATCTAGAAACAAAATTTTGTAGCTTTATCCACGCCGAGGTTGAGTACATAGCCGTAGTTGTGTTTTGTCCTTTGGTTAAAGCAACAATTAGAAGATTTTGGTATTAAGCAAGATCACATTCTAGTTGTGACAATACTAGTGCTATTAGTTTGACTAAAAATCCTATCCAACACTCACAACCAAGCATATAGAAATTAGACATCATTTTATTAGGGATCATGTTTTGAAAGGTGATGTTAATATTAATTTCATTAGTTTATATACAACAAATTGTAGATATTTTTACAAAACCCTTACTAAGAACATTTTTGTACTTTAAGATGCATGCTTGGAATGTTAGATCCTAATATTTAAAATTGTAGTTTGTTCTCACTTTTGATGTTGTCAAAAGGGGAGAAGAGTAAAATGTTGGTTAATTAAGTCTATTTCATGCATACATTTAGGGGAGCAACATTATTCATCTCTGCATAAATTTTTTTAGAAGAATTTTTTCAAAACTATGATGAAAGGTCAATTTGCACCTTCATCATCAAAATCAATACAACATTAGTTTGTCATCATCAAAAGGGGAGATTGTTGGCTTAATGACCTCTCAGATCAATTTTGATGATAACAAATGAATGCTTGGATGTTCTAATGAATGTTTTGTGAGATATATCAATTGCTAATTACATATCCAATACATCTCATATGTTTGAGAAATTGCAAGAGGAGAAGAATGAAAGATAGATCAAATTGGATAATGAAGCTCAAAATATAATATTTTAGGTTATATGCATTTATTCATTGGCATGAATCAATTTCTCACAACTTAACATATTATTTTAATGAGGTTAATTTATATAAATCTCTAATTAACATTCAATTATATGTTTCAACATAGCATTTGAATTGTCAAAATAATAAATGATAATGACTATTAAGTGTAATTATTTTATTTACTTAATATAATTAAATAATTTTAATTTAATTTGATGGTTTTATGATAACTAACATATGTATGATTATATATAAATTATATCATAATATTTAAAATGTCACATGTCAAAATTAACAAAAATATACAAAATTTTGTATTTTAGCCAAAGTCATTTTATAATCAAAGAATTTATATCTGATTTCATCTCCACTGGATTCCTTGGATTTTTTTCCTTTAATTTGATAGGTTACATGACACGCTTTGATTAAAATTGAATTTATTATGACTTTTCAAACATTAGCTGATTTTAATAATGAATGCATGCTACATGCTTTGAATATATTAAGAGCCATATTTGATTATTTTGACTTGCCCATGTGAATAATAAATTTTGCTGTTTAAATTTAATATTTATTTAATATAAATTTATTTTTATTGAATATAAAATTATCACATGATAGCATGAGGTTAGAATAATATATTTTTTTGAAATAATTCAAAATGACCTTCTTGCATATGAATAGCCATCATTCTCTTCATGAAAGCATTCCTCATTCAAAATTCAAAATCCCTCCAGCAAATCTAAGAGAAAATTTATTAGATTTTCCTTCCGAGTGTTCTCCAAATATTTTAAGATCAAATCCTTGGTTTGGAAGCTTTGACATCTTAAACTAAGCAAGCTTTCTCAAATTACTTGAGTTTGTTTTCTCGATCTTAATCCTTTTTAGTTGTTCATGCTATTTTCACTATCTATTTATTCTTTCCAATTTATACTTTTGGTGGATTAGTGTTGGACATTTTTTCACATCAAAGTTTCTCAATCATCTGTGAAAACTCTTGATATTTGTATGGATCTATTTCAACTTATTGAAATTTTAACTTCCTGCAAATTTCTTTTGGTTTTTTGAAATATGTCATCATTAATCTTATTTTAAAAGATCATTTATTCTTAGATCTATCTTAGAAGTATATTTCAAGCATTTTAAATTAAATTATTATGCTGAAATTATTTTCATATTTGCTAGATCTCTCTTTTTTATTAAAAGCTTACTAGCCTACTTATATCCATCATATACTCATTTTATTTAAGTATTTTGTGATCATTAGCTTTAATTGAAAGAATCTTTTTTGTTAAAATAAAATAAATTATTCCTTGCTGAAATTTATTTTATTGTGCAAAAAAATATTGTGAATTTATTTTGAAATAATTTTTATATTAGTCTACAAATTGTGATAACATAAACATCTTAATAAAATCACTTTAAGATATTTATTTTATTATTTCTTATCAATATTAAGTGAGCATATTATTTTGCCAAAATATTTTAAGTGATCATTTATAAGTTGTGAGATCATTTTTTGAATTGGATAGCTTGGTATATTTGTGAGAGATTTAGTTTATCAAAATTTATTATTTTATAATTTTCTTTTTGTGCTGTAAAATTTATATTGGGGTTGTACTTGCCCCTTTGCAGGAGAGTACAAATTATTATAAGGGTTGTACTCACCTTGTTCTAATAGAGTACTATTTGTAAGCTATTTTTGCATTTAAGATTTAAGTTTTAAAATTTTAATATCGCCCATCCCCTCTTGGGTGCTATAGTGTCTCACAAAAGAAACCTTAGTATCTAGAAGGTTCCTAGGTCTAAGAAGAGAGGTTGAGAACTCACTCCAAAATTGAGGTCGATAAAAGGACCACCCAATAGGTGTGGTGTAACTGACAAGGCACATCGCATGTATTAGCATTGATTGAGATTATCAATAACGTCCAAAAGACTGCAAGCACTAACAAAAACAATCTATACCTAAACTAGAAAGGTAGATAGAGTTGATCTTAGTGCAAAATAGCTTTCTTTTAAGCCAAGGGCATAAGAGATCCTAATGAAATCCACGGGGGATTGAGTATGTGAACCTTCCACTAGGGAAGCAGATTCAAGCTATCCACTAGAGATATTATTTATGTTTGATTGTGAATTTTATTTATTTGGGTGTGTATCCACTAGGGATAAGAATCTATAATCTCCAAGAGATTGGGAATATGAACCTTCCACTAAGGAAGTAGGTTAGGGCTACTGCTGGATATAAGAATTTGATGGTATTTCTTATGGCTCCACTGAGGAGATTAATTTGATTTATGCCTCACTGGAGAGAAGTTTAGTTTTTTTGATATATTATAATTTGAATCCATTGGGAAGGTTGGTTTCTAATTTAGTTTTTTATAGACCCTGTTGGTGTGTGATGGACCCATTAAGAAGGGGATATGTTAGCTTTAACCTATCTCAGATTTATAAATCCAAAGAGATAGTCTACCAACCACAAGGTAGGACTATCTGACCTAAGGGGTTGCCTTTTGGTGTGCAATGACTGTACTTATGAAGAAAATATAGTAGACTTACATCTTCCAAAGCAGGGGTCAACAGCTGGAGTGATCTCTAGGATCTACAATAAATCAAATTAGGGGCGACTACTGAGTGAATGCCGCTTGGGGACTTATGTCAACTCAAAAGTAGTCAAGATTAATTTTATTGATTTATTTTAAATTAATTTAGTTTGTTTTCATTTTTTTTAATTTCATTTTATGGATCCCATCAGTGTGCCATGGACTGCACTAAGATGGGGCTATGTCAGCCTTGGTCTATCTCAAATTTAACGATCCAAAGTGGTGGTCTACTAGCCGAAGGGTTGGACTATCTAACCTAAGGGGTGCCTTTCGGTGTGCAATGGTTGTGCTAGAGAAAGCGTAGAAGGCTTACATCTCTAAAGTAAGGAACAATGATTGAGGTGACTCATTTGATGTGCAATAAATCAAACCTGACCTGAGGCTGGTCGTCAGTGTGCAACGGTCATGATGGAAAGAATTTGTAGCATACTTACATCTTCCAAAGCCAGGACGGTCACTAGGGTAAACTGTTGATGGTAGAACAGATTGATCCCAACCTAAGGGCAACTATTAAGACTACCATGGGGGATTTATCTTAACTCATGAGTAGTCAGATGATTCTTATAGGGAGTTTTGCTGACACTACCCTAAAGATAGATTGCCTGCTTGGGAAAGGTGTCACTAGGGGAATTAGTTTCTAATCCACAAGAAAATATATATTATTTATTTATTATTGTAGACTCTATTATTGTGTGAGGGATCACACTGAGAAGGGGTTATGTTGGCCTATGCATATCTCAGATTTACTGGACTAAGGGAGAATCTACACATCCACACAATAGAATTTCCAACCACAAAGGTGGTTACTAGGAAAGGGGGAACTGTCCAATCCAGTAGTAACTCGAGTAGTGTATAAATGAGGTCGCAAAAGACATGATCCAAATAGAGTGCCCACAGGGGAGGTGCCACTAGGGGCATTATCCTGGACCCTATAAATAAGAAAGCCTATAGGTGTACGGTGGCCAACTCAAGGAGAAAGAGTACCAGACTTACATCTACCATGAGTGGTGTATCCATTGGGTGGGTCATTATCAACATAGCAAACACCAACCAACCTAAGGTGATCATCATTGTGTGATAATCAGTCTAGGAAGAAGGTGTGTAGACTTATATCTTCCTAAAGTGAATGATTGCCGGATAAGTCGTTAGCTTGTTGCGCTATCCAACATAGGGCTACCTATCGGTGTGCAATGGTTGTACTTAGGAAGAAAGCGTAACAGTCTTAGATGTTCTAAAGCAAGGAACAATCGTTAGGGTGACCCATTATTGGCCCAACAAGTCGAACCTGACTTAAGGTCTACCATGTAGTAAGGTCTACCATGCTAACAAGGTGCTCATCATGGTTATAGTCGAAGGAAAGCATGACTTACATCCTCCTAACAAGGGATGGGGTGATGACAAGGTGGTAAAATATCAACCTAACCTAGATCAGCTAATAAGTGAAGGCCACGGGGGGCGTTATCCCACATCAAAGTAACCTGAGATAAAAATGTGTATTTGTTCATGTGCTTGTGTTTGTGCTGTGTTGATGAAGGATAGGATGTCACTTGGGTTCCTTACACCTATCCTAAACACATTGAAGAGTGGATGAAATTATGCCACGGGGGTAATGTAACTCCACCGTGAAAGGATGCTGCTTGGCTTATCTTACACCTTAAGTTAGGTGAACTAGTAAAAATAGGATGCATTTTAGGTTCTCTTACACCTATCCTAATAGCACTAGAGAATCATGTGTAGTTTGTGTTTGTCTTGATAAAGGATAGGATGTTACTTGGGTTCTCTTACACCTATCCTAAACACGTCATGGTAGATTCATAAACAAGTAAATAATGTTTCCAATGAAGAAGGGATTTGATGAATGGAAAGATAGGATTTTTATTGATGATAATTATTTTCAAAAATTATTTTAAGGATAGTATTTCTTTAAATAGAGCCCGTTGATTAGAAGCATCGGGCGCTCCCCTATCATAGTGTTTTAAACTACTTTCCATTCTTCGAAGTACCAAGGTAGGCCTTTCAATGATCAGAAGTAGAATCTTGATTTGAAAGTTTTGAGATAGACTAACTTTCAAAGAGTTTAAACCATCTATATTCAACGTTAATTGAAGCCCCTCTCATGTTAAGTAGAATCTTGGAGGCTACATCTCTCATATCACTTTAATCTCTTTTAGGTCATTCTTTGTTATCCCATGATGCTTTACTTCAAGCCTTAGAAACTCCCCTAAAGTCATCCTAATTGTATACTTTAGGGGATTCAACTTCAAGCTATGTCATAACCAATCAAGATAACAGATCATAAAGATGGTCTTCCTTTTTATTTAACCCTAGTGAACAGACAAAGGCATGACCTTATAGTGGTAAATTTTAATGTAAATTATAAGTCAAATGACCTCTCATCCTTTGGCACCATTCGACCCATCCTTGAATGAGGAGACTACATGTAAAGATGCTATGTATGCTATCAAATTTGAAATAGGTAATGTCGATTAATCTTCAAGACATGCCTAACTAATATCTTTAGAATCGACGTATGTGTGGATTTGAATGTCCTTTCTTTTGACTGGGCATAATGTTGGGTAATCATGATAGAATCTTTCTTCTTCAATGAGGTTGACATCAAACTTTGATCTTCTTTTTGGTGCAAATGTTTGCATCAAAAGTTTGCAAAGCAGGAATAGCAATAGGTTCAATTTTGAGTTTGTAGACTACTACCATTAGAGATGTATTAGGCACTTCATTATGGTCTTAGGTAAAGCAGTCTTTAAACTACAAAAGTAACCCAATGAAGTCATTGGCATTTTCATTCTGACTTATCATATATGGATGCTAGGAGGGTGGGTGGGCTACCTTTATGTTCTAAGGTTATTCTCTTAAAACTCGTTGGTTGATGATCTAATTTTCTTCTCAACTTCAGGGAGTGTATCCTCTACTTGAAAGTCTTCAAAATTCTTTAAGCAAAGTAAGTAGACTAGGAAAAAGATGATTTTATTACTTCATTTGAATGTTTATCTATAATTGTTGAATCTTCTTTCGAACTTAAAGAAAGAGATGAAGTGGAAATTTGATATATCATAATATATATATATATATATATATTGTTAGATGTTAGGAGCAACTCTTAACTTGCAATCCTATAATAATATCATGAGATAGTAGAATTGGAGTCAATGCTCGCATACCCAATAAGTTTCTAGTCATATCATTCATGAATTATCCTTTTAAAACTTTTTTGTTTTACTATTATCTACTCTAAAGACTTGTCAAAAGATGACTAAAAAGTTATTTCATATATTCCCTTTTTTTCTATCCTTTTCTTTGAATTTACTCCTCGTACACATGATTTATCCTTTGGATTCCAAATCAATGTGTATTTATTAATGCTTTACTTTTTCTCTATTTCTTCTTTTCTTTCTCTTCTTCTCTTTTTTCTTCATTCATTTTTTATTCATTTATTCATTTCTTTCTTTTCTTTTTTTTGTTTTATAATTTAATTCTCTTTCTTTTTTGAGTCTTTATTTATATTGTGTTCTCTGGAGGGGATTGCTTGTCTTTCCTTACCATAGGATATTCTATGTTGAGTATAACTTGAGGAGGTTGCCACTAACTGAGCAAGGAAGAATCAAGTTAAGTTCCAATCAAACACTCCTCTATCTCCTTAGAGAAGGTGAGGGTGCATTCATTATTTTAGCTTAGTGGGGAACCTTGCAAGATACTTTAGGACCTTAAAATTAACCTTCAGAATAGTTTGATGCCTTTATTTTGGATTGTGAGGTGTATCTTAAGAAGGATTTGTAATTTGATTATCTCCAATGACTAGTTTGCTTCTTCCTATGGTGTGGATCAAAGTGGTAGGACCCTACCACTACAACAATTGGCTTATGTGATATCATCTGAAAGAGAGGAATAATTGATGTATACATACTCTTTTATGGTGACCAAAATTTCTTCTATTAGATTTGATGATTCTAACTCTTTCTTGATAGTGACACCATGAAAGTTTAGAATGGGGGTATATCTACCCAAGTTGGAATCCTTAAAGAAATCAAGTCCATCAGTAATGCCAATTTATGGATTGCGATCATTATTGTGATTGTCATTTTGAGAGTTTTTTTTGGGAATTAGGATTCAAATCATTTGAGTCATACTTATCTAGAATGGATAAGACATACTCAAAAATCCTTATTTATCTTATTCTTGACTCTTGAAGGAACTTTTATGGCCTTTCTCCTTTGGTTAGGGAAACTCAAAATCAGACTGTAGGTCAAACTGAAGATGTTGCTTTTTTCTTGCAACCTCCTCTCTACTGATGGTCATGAGGGCTGGAATCTCTGCATTGCCAGAAAGAGAACCATATCAGACCTTCACTTGAATGTTGTTGACTTGAATTGTTAACTTGATTTGATTGTTGAATTGGAACCCTCATTTAACAAATTTAGGTATACCAAATGGGGATCAAATATTGGAGAGAGTTTGAACTTTTTTTTTTGGAGGAGAAACTTTGAATTTGATTTAAATTTAGAAACCACATTCAAAAAATTTGGGTATGTTGAATGGGGTTCAAATGTTTTAGAGAGGCTCTTAATTAATTCTCCCATTAGCTCACATTTGTATTTGATTTTATGTTTGGGACACTCATTTAACAAATTTGGGTATGTTAAATGGAGGATCAACTGACTTTATTTTGGATTTGATTTTGGAATCTTCACTTAGCAAATTTATGTATGCTAAATGAGATTTAAGTGCAAGTTTGAAAACAATTTTTGAAAGCATTTTTATTGTTTGCGATGATGTGTGTCATGTGTTTGATTTGTTGAATTGAATTTGAAAATGGAATCTTTACTTAGCATATTTAGGTATGCTAAGTGAAGCCCAATGTGTTTGATGTATTTTGATTTGATTTTGAAAAATGAGACCCTTACTTAAGAAATATGGTATGTTAAGTAGGGCTCAAGTGTGTTTGATGAGTTTGTTTTGTTTTGTTTTGGAAGAGGAGAACTTCTATTTAACAAATGTGGTATGTTAAATAAAGTTCAATTTGTTTCAATTTGAAAAGGTGAGACTCATTTGACAAATTTAAAATAAATAGCAATACGTAACAAATGTGTTTGATTTATTTGTGATTTTAAAAATGGAACTCTTCTTAGTAAATGTGAGTATGTTAAAGAAGAGTCCAATTTGATTTTGATTTTGAAAAAGGGAATTCTCATTTGACAAATTTGGGTATGTCAAATGGAATTAATATGTGTTTTTAATTTTTAGTGATTTTGAAAAAGGGGAATTCCATTTAACAAATTTAGGTATGATAAATGGAAATCAATAATATTTTTCTTTTTGATTTTCAAAGATGGGATATTTGTGTGTGATGTTGCTTTCAAAAAGAGAAATTCCAACTTAGCACATGTAGGATGTTCTAAATGAAATTTTACTTTTATGTCACGATCTTGTTTGAAAATAAAATCTTCATTCAACAAGCTTAGGTGTGTTGAATGGAGATTACTATTTTGAAATATGTGCTTTTTGAAAAAGGATTTTAAAATTATTTGAATTTAAATTTTGAAAAGAACCTCCATGCAATAATCATGGATATTGTTGCATGATGTTTGGTTATCTTTAAATGCAGATCTTTTGCCATGTGAATTTTAATTTGAGAAGTGCTTTTTGAATGTATATATATTTTTTTTGCGAAGAGTTTATTTCTTAAGAATGAGGTTAACTTTGCCTCACCAAGAGAATGGTAAAGATGTTCTAAATTTTTAGGCATCTCCTTTAGTTATTTAAAAAAAATTTTTTACCTATTGGGAGACCCAATAGGAGTTTTAAGACCTACATGGAGTGAGGTTTTAAAATCTAAAGGATGTTAGCTAGCTCAACCTAAGGATGAAATAGGCTAAGTGATAATGGAAAGAAAGATAGTCTTGGACCCATATAAAATACAAGTCCACTATCAATGTTTGGAGATAATAATTATTACTAGAGATGGAGAGAGGAACCCTCCCCAGCAGAGTCACCATAAAAATCTATGGTGTTTATTTTTCAGATGTGGGACACCACGCAGATCTTAAGGGGTACTTATTGAAATGTTGTGTATGACATTAAGAAAAGATGCACTATCTCAAAAGATAGAAATCATCACTTTATAATGGACCTGATCATCTAATAAGGACTCCTAAGGAATGATGGGTCTTCGAATGTACTAGTGATCGTTCCCCTACTTTACATGGAAAAGTAAAGTAGGGTTTATATTAAGTCAAGTTCATTAAGTTCCCTATAGAAGCAAGCCTCCATAGTTAATATCATCCTAAGGGATGTGAATCCATTAAGAATACTCTCGATTAAAGTAGCAATTAAAGTCTCTAAGTATTTCAAGGCTAGACTATCAAAGGATTAGTTGTATTGGAAAATCAAGTTAGAACACTCAAGAAGAAGACTTATTATCAAAGCCAAAGGAAATGAGTAGAGAATGCTCTTGATATTAGGAAACTCAGTGAGCATTTCAACCTATCTTATAATTGGGCTTTATAATTTTGAAATTAAAGAGAAAATCAATTTTCTTAAAGTTGACATTTCATTAGAAAGCTAGGACTTATAATCCAAAAATAAAGGATTATGGAGATGCCTAAGAGGTGAGGATTTGTGCTTGTAGCCCAAATAAATAGCTACCTTAGATCCTAAATCTAGGGAGCTTTAGCATAAGCCAAAGTGTGATCTAAATCTAAGCAAAAATGGGCATATGGTTTAACTCTATAACGAAGGATAAACTGCTTGAATGTTGGACTTAAAACAGCTTAGAGTGGAAACCAGCTAACACTTCCTGCACTTTAAATCCATGAAGTCCAGTCATATGATTTGCAAGATTAGTTAGGCTATTGTTTAATTAGAAAGAAACAAAAGTCGTTAAACCCACTCCCTAAGGGACTAGAGCATGAGTGGTATGAGAATATGACTTAGTCTAGTGCAAAATCTTTTTAAATTTTATTTATTTTGACACTTCATCTTGACAAAAGCTTTGGGATTTTGATGCCATGCCTACATGCATGATGAAATAAGTTTGTTGGCTAAATCAATAAGAAAGAGGTGTTTTCCAACAGAAGGGATGCTCTCACAGGTCAAGCATTACCCTATGGTGCAAGGATGGAAATCTCCTATTTTCAAGAGC
Organism: Cymbidium sinense; assembly: GCA_021442155.1. Classification (NCBI taxonomy): domain Eukaryota; kingdom Viridiplantae; phylum Streptophyta; class Magnoliopsida; order Asparagales; family Orchidaceae; genus Cymbidium; species Cymbidium sinense. The sequence continues at coordinate 141,584,699 of CM038224.1, read as the reverse complement.
GAAACAATATGATGTGCATGTTGTTGGCCATTCAACATTCAGCTAAGGGGTTGCTAAATCTTTTAATTATCTTTATTTATGTCCTAGGCTTTATGTAAGGTTATGAATTGTTTAAAACTTTAGTTATAAGCTGTAGTTGCATAGAAAGGTTAATTTTTTTTAAGAGCCTAATCGCATTCCAGGCCACACATTCAAACATCAAATATATAAAGAAACTAAGAAAAGTATGTCATCCTAATTACGCACTTTAAATACATAATATAATTTTTATAGCTAACAATAAAGAATAATAATCCAATGCGGTTGGGAGCCACTGTACAACCGTAATAGAAAAATGGGTAGCCGAGCTCTACCCTTATACAACAAGTACATAAAAGAATATATTGCAATTTAGAAATGATAAATGCTATCGGGGTCTTCAATTCTTCATGTCTTCATGTATCTTCCTCCTTCTTTGATTTGGTTTGCTCCAATTCAAAGGCATCACATGGCCTCCTAGGATAAAGCCTTCTAGCCAATGCTCATCCTTACCCCCACATAGCACTAATCCTAACTCCTATTGCAAAATTATATTAAAAATAGGAAAATTAAATGTAACTACACCTACAAGACATGTGTTAGCTAAACAAACATACAACCTAAGAAATTATATTAATAATTTGGACTTAGCACCCTACACATGGGTAACCAAGCTCACCTATCCTAACTTGGATTATACTTAGGGGACTAAGTAACCTGTAAAGAGAGCATTTATATTTATTTTTAAGTGGCCCTTAAAAATAATCCCCTGTAGAAAACATGATTAGGCTAATCACAGTCTACCATCTAGTCTAAAAAACATTCACCCTAACATCCAGTCTAAATTAATACATCATAAAATAAAATATACATCATACCATGCACCATCCTAACATAAAGCTATAAGTGGTGACTTAATCTAATGTGTGTATTAAGGCTTGTGTGGTCCCCAACTACTAGGTTTAGAGTTAAGTGTAAAAGATCCAACTTAATAAAGGGTGGTTTCACTTCAAGTGCTTTAATTGATTTGTAAGTTTTAATTTGTGTTTTCTTTTTTTTCATATGACCTACGCTTAGAACTAAGTGTTGTAAAGAGAAGAAAAGAGGTTGCCCTCTTTCATCCCTACCTTAAACCACTTTCTAAAACATGTTAATTTGATTTTGTTCTCTTTTAGTGAATGGCTTATTACATTTTAGATTAATCCTAAGTTTAGGTTCTCTTTAAATAATTTTATTCAATGTGAAAAGCTTCTTAAGATTAATCTAATTGAAATACTATCACATGACACATGCTAAATCATTCTTTCCATCACATGTAACATGCATATGATTAAGTCTTAAGTATACATACACATACAATATGTTTTAGCACACTTAAATGATGGATGTGAGTATGTACATTTGAAGCTTTATATTTCTCCGATTGAATTATTTTATCATTAATTTAAGGCTCTATCTAAATTATTATGCAAAAATACATGGATGAAATTAAATAGGTATGTCATTGTCAAGGGAAGTGAGGTAATCAAATGACCTCCTTGGGCTAGCTAAAGCCTCATATTCTCGGATAATTATATACCATTACATTCAAATCATATGTAAATTTACAGGCATGAACATAAGAAAGAAGCTCCAAATCACATGATAAATTAATTGAATCACTTGAAGAATTGCAAATGCATGTATTTTTTATAAAATGGAAGGATTACCATTCTCTAATTAAATACACACATATGTATAAAATACATAAGCAAGTATGTGCCGCTATTAAACCAGGAAAGTGAGGGAATCAAATGACCTCCATAGGGCTAGCTAAAGCCTCATATTCCTAGGATGTCTAGACTATATACTTTTCTTAAATACATACACATGTATTCATAATTTGGAGAATAAAATCATGCAAAAAATGGTATTTAATTTGATTGAATCATTTATGTATATGAATTAAAGCCTCATCCAAATTCTAGTATTGAAATACATAAGAATGAAATCAAATGGAGCAAGTGCTATTGTTAAACAAGGGAAGTGAGGTAATCTAATGACCTCCTTGGGGCTAACTAAAGCCTCATATTCTTGGGATGTCCAGACTATATACCCATTAACATTCTCACTAACTTAAATCAATACATGAATAAAAAAAAGGAGCTTCACTTCATACATTAACCAATCACATACATCTCTTATGTATTTATAATTAGCATTCACAGCATATGTAACATACATTTATAAGCTTTAGAAAATACATTTGGACTTAATAGTGATAATAGCCACACATATTATAAATTAAATCAACATATGTAAGCTTGATAGAAAAGAAAACTATTTGATTTAATTAATTTTGAAAAGATGAATGTATGATTTGAAATGACATACAACATTTAACATGATTGGAAAAGAATGAATAAGCATAAACATGTGATTTCATTCAATTAAATTAATTCCTAAGGATAATCAAATCAAATAAAAGCATTTAAGGAAAATCAAGGCTTTTTAATTATAACTTTCAATTTCATATTTGATTTGTTTTGAAGAAATGAGGGAAAGTTTGTTAATCCTATTCCATTCCCATGTTTTTGATTTAATTTGGTTTAATGAAAAGTAATTAAGTTGATTTTATGGGTTAATTAGGTTGTACTATGCATTAAATCCATTAATTAACCCTTACCTATGTTGCCTTAATTTAATTAACCAAGTAATTATGAACCAACATAATATGTACATACATTGGAAATTAAATCAGCAATGAACCTAAGAAATGAAAGAGGCATAATGCAATTGGCTCAAAATTAGTGATTAATAAGTTAAGATCTTAATACTTTACTTTCATGGTTTTCCCACACATGTGGGTTAACCATAATTTTCTTAAATGTCTTTAGATTATTGAACACCTAAAGATCTACCCATGAATTGATTAATTAAGATTCCATGTGATTATAGTTTCAAATTGAATTAAGCAATTTAATTAAAGAATTAAACCATCAATTAATCCCAAAATAATAATTTCCATTCAAGTGAAATGGACTTAGGAAAAGATTGGGAAAGAAGTCCCAATCTCATTCCCCATGCCCATTCACTATTTCATAATGATTAGCAAGCTTAATTAATGATTTCTTTACCATTATATATTAATACTACCTAATAATTAGGAAGTAATTAAGGTTAAGATAACCAATTTCCTAATTAATCAATAATTCCCAAGAAATTTATAGAGGTGAGGTCATCCCATTAATCAACCTCAAAAGTTTGGGATTATTATTTAGGTAATTAGAGTAATTAAGCTAATTAATTTTAATTAAACTAAATTAAGCCTTAATTATCAAAAAATTAATTAGGATCAATTTTAATTGAATCTCCTCTAAATACTACCTTCAAAATAAATATTTACTTGCAATTTTTTGATTTTCTATGATTTGTTATAATTTTTAGATTTTCAGCTGATTTAAATGATTTTCCATGATTTTTATAAAGCTCGTTAATTTATTTTAACTATTTGAACTTCAGAATTCAATATCTCCCATTCTAAAAATCCTTTTAACTTGAAATTTTATGGTAGATAGATTTTAAGTTCACTTTTAATCTCTAAAAATTTCAAATCAATCTAATGTATCCTTTTTGTTTAATTAATGAAATTTTAATTTCCCTAAAACTTAAATTAAGCTCAAAATATTTAGAAAAATTTAAATTTTAGTTAAGTATTTTATTATGAATTTTTAAGTTTTAGGTGTTTTCCTCTAAAAAATAGAAAATCCAATTTCTTAAACCTTGAAGTTTAGTTAAGTTTTTATTTTTATGAATTTTATTTTTATTAATTTTTAAAGTAAATGAATATTTATATTTATCAAGCCACATCATATGATTACTACAGAGATTGATGCATGGCGAAGAGGTAGATGGCACATTCCATGAGTGTGCGATGAATAGATTCAGCGATCGAATCGGATCATATGCATGAATGATGATCATGCAGACATGTGATCCATCGATCCATAAATGAACCATGTGATCCACATGATCTTGAATCCCTCACTAAATGATGGAGTGATGATCAAGCTATCAAGAGAAGAAGCGAATGGAACATGTATTTTATGATTTTTCATTCTTGTGAAAAATTGAATGAAAACTTCATTTTAGCCTGAATTTTGCATCTTCACTGAAATCACTCAAAATGCATGGGGATGATGTAAAATAAAAAAAATGCAAGTGTAATCTAAAGAATTCCAAAATAAAAAAAATCATCACAAATAAAAGAACCTAAGGTGCTATGGTTCTTGAAAATTACCACCGAGGATGATTTTCGGTGGTGATGATCCAAGCATCTTAAGTGTAGAAGAAGCTTTGAATGGGTTCGCTCTTGCTTCACTTCAAAATAATGTATCCACCAATGGTCACTTTCCTCATGGAATCCACTTGATTTTGATGGATTTTGCTTAAAACCAAGTGAATGGTTGCTTGTTGGTTAGAGCTCTAAGAGAGTGAAATGAGTGTGAGGAAGAGTTTTGCCTCTCTATTTTGTCTTTTAATGGCAAAAATCACCTCATTCATGGTGATTTTGGCTCCAAGTGGGTGTCCTTGGTTGGGGTGGTGAGATTCTCTTAGGTGGCTTAATTTGGTTGGCCAAGGCATGGGAGGTGGCTATTATGAAGGACAAGTGGCTATCTTAGCAAAGGGAAGTGGAGGTCCTTCATGCCAAGTGTTCCAATGGGGAGGGGAGGTGATTTCACCTCCCCATGAGTCATGGCTAACCTAAGCACCTCTTGGGTCAAGTTGGATAGTGTCCTTGGAGCCTAGGTGCACCAATGGATGAGTGCCAAGTGGACAAGAAAGAGAAATGACCCTTAGCCTTAGAGTAGAGTGGTCATTTGGCATTGAATTTAATTTGGGTAGATTTGAAATGAGTCAAAAGTGAGTTGGACCAAATTTCATGTCATTTGGAGTTCATTTGGTTAGGTTTGGCTCAATTTGACCCACTTGGGTCAAATTGAAAAATGGGTCAAAATAGGTTGACCAATTGGTCAAATTGGGTCAAACCAAGAGAAAGTTCATATGACTATTTGGAGAGATTGTATGCTTTTGGTTTGATTTAATTTGGTTTAGTCTAATTTGACCCTTTATGTCAATTTGGGTCAACTTGGGTCAAGAGGACCAATTGGGCTAGTTTGGCTCAATTAAAGGTCAAGTCATGTTTAAATATTGATTTTGGGTTTATTTGAATCATTGGTTTCAATGGATTTTGCTTAGGTTGCAATTTAGATAGTTTGGGTTCATATAGGCTAAATGGTTGACTTGGTTTGACCAAATTTATATCAATTGATCATATTAGGGTGATCAACAATCATGACATAAAGTTTAGATTGGCTTAATTCACTTTGATTTGGATTGAATTGGATTTCTATTCATGTTGGTAAAATTGCCCACTTTGGGTCAACTGAACCAATTAGATTTAGTTGGCTTGATTTTGGGTTGAGTTTGATTTAGTTTAGTTTATATATAGATTTGAGATTGATATATAAATTCAATGTAATTAGTTTAGATTCAAATGAGTTTCTATTTATTTGAATATTTTAAGTCAAATGGTTAGTTTGGTTTGACTTGGGTTGATTTTGGTTTGATTAGATGATTATAGGTTTCATTTATATTTGGATAGATGATTGAAGGAATGATTGATTCAAGAGAAAATCCATTGATTTTGGATTAATTATATGGGTTTTGGCCATGTTCAAATAAATGGCTTAAATGGTTTAAATTGGGTTTTGATTTTGGATTTGGTTTTGGCTATTTGAAATTTATATTTCATTTATATTTGAGAAGATAATTGAAGGTATAATTGATTTATAAGAAAATCAATTGAGTTTGATTGAATTGGATGGAAATTTGGCTAAGTTCATGAAGGTTGATTAAAGGGCTTGGGAAAGAATTCAAGTTTGGATTTGATCTTGGGTTTCAATCATTTGGAATTGAGTTTTGACTTGGATTTGGATTTGAAATTGAGTTTGACGTTTCATTGGAAATTTAGATTTGAATTGAATTTAAGGTGTACATTGATTGGGTTTAGGCTATAAGGTAGGTGATTTTCCTAAGTCCCTAAGGCATGGCCTAATCCTATGATTAACCCTTCTAAGTCTCTAGGCTTAGGTCAAGTGTTCACCTAATATCTAAAGTGTCTTATGACTAAGGAAACCTTAGTGTCTAGAAGGTTCCAGGTCTAAGAAGAGGAGGTTGAGAACTCACTCCAAAGTGAGTTCAATAGTGTGTTACTTGGTTGATGAAATCAAAAAGAAGAAATGTTGAATGAATTTGTTCTGTATTAAAAAAAAACCCAAAAACTTAACCTAAACCTAAAACTTAAACCCTAAACCCTAAACTCAAAACCCCAAAAACCCTAAACTCTAAACCCTAAACTCTAAACTATAAACTCTAAAACCCTAAACACTAAATCCTAAACCCTAAACCCTAATACTTAAACCCTAAACCCTAAACCCTAAACCATAAACCCCAAACCCTAAACCCTAAACCCTAAACCTAAAATAAAATAAACCTAAAATAAACTAAAAAAAAAAATAAACTAAACTAAAAAAATAAAAACCTAAACCTAAACCCACCCAGCCTCTAGACCTCATGCTCAATTCCCCTTTTCCTTTCTCATTTTTGACTTCTAGCCACTACTTGATGGTAGCATGATTCTCTGGATTCCTTTTAGAATTGACATCGCTGCGCTTTCATGTTTTACTTGAGTGACGTCATGTTTGGTGTCTTCCCCGATGATTCCATCTGGGAAACCGATGGATCCAATGGATCCTACTAGGTATCAACTACCTTGGCTTTGGCTTCTTTCAAAATCATTCAAAGATGTCCTCACCGGTAGATAGTTGTTCAGTGAGTCCCTAGAACTTGTTTGACTTCTTTGAGGCATGCCTACAATTATGTGCTCGATCTTGTGGAAATGCTTGCTAAGTCATTTGAATTCACTTTGGTTGGAAAGTTTACTCTTAGGCCAAATCTAGAAAACATCGCTCTTTCTTTCATAGTCTGAAACTTTTGGGTGCTTTTACGATTGGTTTAATTGATCCCCCACATTTTGATTAGTTAATGAATGATTTGGATACTCACATGTTTTTACTCATCGTTCTTATTTTATTTTCAATTATCAAATGTGGTTGCTGAAATGGACTCCACTATTTGATATTAGGAAGAATCCCCAATCATTTTGGTTTGGATTTCTCTCCAATATGTGAATTCATTTCATTAATCATCAATTCCTTTTTGTGGGTGCTTTATTTGGCAATTTGCAAATTGAGCAATAGCTGCAAAAAATCTGACCTTCGCGTGGCTAGAATCCTTGTTGAATTGACATTACCAAGAAACACCCCAAAGAAATCTAGTTGGGATCTACAAATTATGGTTATATGTAGAAAGTTGATTTTGAAAATTTCCCTCTCTTTTGTTCTTATTGTAAAATCCACTGGCACGATAATTTTGAATGTTTCATTCTACATCCTCACCTAAAAAAAGAAAATTTCTATTAAGGAAACTATTGTTCCAAACCCTAGTGACCAATCGTTAAATATCAAAAGTTAATTAAAAAAAAGGATTCATTGAATGTTAATAATGCTATTTTATTATTTTTGTGCAATTGAAGGTTTCTAATGTGGAAAATAATAATTTCTCTAAACTTTTGGATGATGATTCTTTTCCTCAAGTTGATCTCATCCTTACTAATTTTGATTGATGAAAATAAAGCTTTAATTGAAAATATTAATGAGGATATCAATGTTATGCATCATTTGAATTCAATGGAGAATATGGCTTTTGTTTCTCATGATATTTAGTTTGAAAAACCTGACTTTACTTTAGTTCAAAATGATTTAAATTCTCAAAAAGATTTGGTTTTGTCTAATAATCTAGGTATTGAAGAAGAAGGGCTAGATGTTCACACCTGCCTTCTTAATAAATTTATTTCATCTCCTTCGCTTGTTATACCTGATGCTCATTTGCCTTCAATAAATTTTAATGGCTTGGAAGAAGGAGAACTCACTTCTATACAGGAGACTTCTCCTAAATCTGTGATAATGTTGCTAAATCCTTCTTGGATGATGATTATATGGGAAAATGAAATGGTTTCCAAACATGTCATGCTAAAAAGAAAAAAAAATGATAAAACTTCCTCCCAAATTGTCCCAAAATACTAGATCTACTACCTCCCTCTCTCTCTTAATTAACCTTTTCTTAACCCCTTTTTTATTTCCTTATGTTTAATTTTCTTGTTTGGAATGTTAGAGGGATCATACCTCTCTATTCATAACTATATTAGAAACCTTGTCATATTCATAATATTTCTTTACTTATTATTTTGGAGCCTCTTATTCATGCAAACAAAATTAACCATATTAGAATGATTAGTTTCAATAAATTTTCTCTAATGTTAGTAATAAAATTTGGTATTTTGGAATAATTTTGTGGAGATTTCTATTCTTGATGATTTTCAACAAGTTGTCAATGCTCAAATATCTTATGGTGACTATTGTGTTTTGGGCCCTTTTATCTATGCATCTTGTAATAGATTTGGTAGAAATTTTCTTTGGGAAAATTTGAAGAATTTTTCTACCTCTATCAATAAACCTTGGTTTGTTGGTGGAGATTTCAACACTATTTTATTCTCTGAAGAAGTGGTTTCTCTCCTAATATTCATTCCATGGAAGAATTTTTCAATATGATCCTTGATTGCAATTTGATTGATATTGGCTTTAAGGGTTCAAATTTTACTTGGCAAAACTCTAGACTTTGGCAAATGGTTGGACGATTCTTTTAATACTCATTGGATTACTTAATGGCCTATTACTTTTGATCATTTAAGTAAACCTTATCGGATCATGCTCTTTTGGTTTCTATTAAAGATAACTCTAATAGATTAAAAAATTTCTCTCATTTTAGATTTCAGAACATGTGGATTCAGCATATTGATTTCTTTAATGTTGTGGCTAACAATTGGAAAGCTCCCTTACATCCTAACAATTCGATTATGGGGATGAATAGATTTTGGTTTAAGCTTAAAAGACTTAAACAAAATTTGGGTTGGTGGAACAAGCATTATTTTAAAAACCTTTTTGCTAATATCAAAGAAATGGAAAAATTGGTTTGTGATCTTGAAGTCTCTATTATGTCTGATCCTACTAAGATTAAGGACTTGACTGAGGTGAAAGATAAACTTGTTAATTTTCAAAATATGGAAGAGACTTATTGGCACCAAAAGCTACTAACAAATATTATGGATGGTGACAAATACTAGATATTTCCATGCTTTAGTTAATAAAAGAGAGCTTTAAATAATATTCAAAAAATTAAAGATGATAATGGAGAATGGATTAGGAGAATAATTATATTAAGGATTCATTAATTACTTTAGAAATATGCTTAATAAGAGTTGCTCTTATGAAGCTATTTCTAAATCACACTTGATTCCTTCTATTATAAACAATAATGATAATGATTTGCTTATTATTGAAGCTAATGAAGAGGAAATTTTTAAAGTTCTTAATAGCATGAACATATATTCTAGTAGTGAAGGGTTTCACTACCCAATTTTTTTTTCAAAATACTAGTTTATTATTAAAAAATGATTTGGTTGAGGCGTGGTTGATTTTTTTAATGGTAATCCTTTTCCTAGATATTTTATAGCACTTCTATTATTCTCATACCTAAGAAAGATAATCTAGACTATTGAGTGATTTTAGACCTATTATTTTGCACCTTCTTCTTCAATAAGTTGATTTCCAAAATTCTAACCAACAGCTTTACTTCATAGGATTATCTCTCTAAACCAAACTAGTTTTGTTAGAGGTAGATCTATTTTGATAATATTACGCTTGCTTAGAATTAATTCATGATTTAGATTCTAAGATTAGAGGTGGCAACATTCGTTCAAATTAGATATTACCAAAGCTTTTGACAATATCTCTTGGGATTTCCTTATCCATATTTTGAATTTATTTGGGTTTTCTGATAAATTTATCTTTCTTATTAAAATTATATTAATAATTGTTGGTTTTTTTTTTTCTTAATGGGGAAGCCTTGGGCTTCTTTCCTTCTTCCCATGGCCTAAGACAAGGGGATCCTTTATCTCTCCCTTATTTATTATTATTGTTGTTGAGTACTTATCTAGGAGCATCAATGATCTATTCTTAAACAATCCTAGTATGTATTACTCTTGGTGGTCTTCTTGTTTCTCATTTAATTTTGCAAATGATTTCATTATTTTCTGCAATGCTTCAATTCATCATATCAAGAATCTCAAGATTTTTTTAAATAAATTTGGTAGAAAAAGTGGTCTATCTATTAATGATAACAAAAGCTATTTATTACTTCTTATCACTAACTTTAAACATCAACACCTTCCTCTTAAGTACTTGGTGCTCCTCTTTTAAAGGTCCAAAATGATCCCATTTTTATGAGTTAATTAAAAAAAAATTTTAAATAAAATTTTGTTTAGAATTTCATTTACTTTCCTTTGTAGGCTCACTATTCTTAAAAGCACTCTCAATTCAATGCCTTTATTTGATTCAATCTATTATCCCCACTAATGCTACTCTTATCAAAATTGATTGCTTGCTTAATAAATTTTTTTGGGATCCAATAATTCTACTAAAAGAATGCATTGGACTTCGGCATAAATGTTGTGGTCTTGGGTGAAGGTGGTCTCTTAAATTGATTTATGAAGCTATTACTTGCCTTCTCTCATAAGCATTGGTGGAATTTTAGAAAAATGATATCCTTTGGGCTAATTTTATGATGAAAAAATATTGCCAAACACCCTCTTATCTGCTTATAAAGTTGGTGACTCTCTTTGGAAAAGGCTTTGCTCCATTAAATGGGTTGTTGAACCCTTAATATCATGGGTATTCGATTCTTCTTCTTTTGACAAGATAATTGATTGGCAATGGCTCTATTACTCCCTTTTATCTACCCACTCTACAACTATTAAAGTTAACTCTTTTGCAATAATAACACTTGAATGAAAACAAACTTGAGAATTATATCCTATTTCTCTTTTAGATAACTTTAGAATATCCTTATTTTCTCTAACAAAATTGACCAAAAATTCTCTTTAAGCTTTCTTACAATGGTGATTTTGTTCTTAAAGAGGTTTGGTATTTTATTAGAGATAGGCAAAACTCCTCTAATGTTTTCATTAAACTTTGGAACAATATCATTCCCATTTCTTATTCAATTTTAGCTTGGAGGATTTTGAATAACTTTATTCTGGACTTTGCTCGAATAAAGGGTTTTATTTTCCTTCAAAGTGCTATTGTTGCTTTCATATTGAAAATGTTAATCATGTTTTGTCAATGGTGCTATTGCTTCTAAATTATGGTTATGGTAAGATGATTTATTTAATACCAACTACTTTCATGGCTCTCTTCCATATATCAACTTCTTGAAGTCAAAAAATTATGAAAGGTCATATCAAAGTTCTAGTTGCTATTACCCATCTTGTTCATCTAGATGGATAGAAATGATGCTAAATATCATGGTATTCCTATGAGCCATAAAAGGATCTAGCTAGAACTAAAGAAAAATTCATGCTCTATTTAATGCTAATCTTATTAGTAACATTCATTTTAGGCTATAAATTTGTGGCTAAAAAATTGGGTATCATTCTGCGATGTTGACTCTTATAAAAGAGCTAGGATTATCCATTGGATCAAACCAAAAAAAATTGATTAAAGTGAATACTGATGGTTTTGTTGCTTCCAATAAATATGGTGGGTGGTATTCTTAGGATTCTAAAGGTACTCATTTGTGCTTTTTCCTATCCTCTCTCAAAGCCTATTATGTTATCTATGTGAGTTTATATAATAAAGCTATTGAAATTTGTTTGAATAAAGGTTTCCTCAACATCGATTGAAGTTGATGCATTTGCTTCTTGACATGCTTTCTAATAGAATAGAAATGCTGATTTATTTTATCTTCTCAATCATACTAAAATCTTCTTTCTCAAGTTTGTTATAAAATTTCCCATATCCTTCATGAAGGTAATGCTTATGAATTTCTTGGCTACTTTAGGTGCCAACATAACTGATTTCACTTTATTTGATAATCAAAATTTTTCTAAACTTTTAAGGGGTTTGGTCAATCTACATAACGCTAGATTACCTTATCTCTAATTATAATTTTCTAGGCTTGATTTTTTCTATTTATTTTTGAAAAGCCATTACTTTTGGTTCCCTTTTGTTAAACCCTCTTTGGGTTGTGGCCATTTGCTTATTTTCACTCTTGGGCCTATTGGGTTTTGTTGAGCTTTTGCTTTTGGTTGGCCTAGTGGTTGCTAGGTTATTTTTTCGTTATTGTTTTGGTTTTTTTTGGTGCTATTGGCTAGGTGATTATTGTTGCTTGGTTGTTTTTGGTAACCTTCATTTGGGTGGTGACTTTCCTTGCTATTTTATGTATGGGGTTTTCCATATCTTTGGGTTGGTTTCTTCCTTAACTGAGTTGGATTTTCTATTGATGTGGTGGTTGGCTGAATGGCCTTGTTGGTTGGGTGGGTGGGCTGGTTGTGTTGGCTGGATGGGTTGGTTGGTTGGATAGATTATTCTATTCTATTGGTGGAAAATCAGAGTGACTTTTGGTGGTCTAATTTTGGATTGGATTTGGCAAGGTGGTGGTCATTTGTTGACTATTATTTCTACTTTTATGTGGATTAGGTTTTGGTTGCTAATTTTGCTAGTTTGGGTTTGTTTCTTTTGGTTGTGGTTTTGACCTCTTCGTAATGGTCTTCCCTCTCTTGGTGTATTTTTTGTTTTGTTATTATTTTGGGTTAGCTAGTTGATGGCTATTTAGTGGCTATTATTTTTCTTTAGGATCTACTGACTTGGATTGGTGTATTGGGACCTAACTTGGTTGTGGTTATGATGCTTATAGTCATTGATATTTCTCTTCCTTTTTGTTGTTGGCTTTGGTAGTGTTCCTATTGTATTGCTCCTGCTCCTAATGTATTGCTTTTAGTCGGTCTTACTTGTCTTTGCTCCATTTTATTTTTGGCTATATATTCACCTCACCTCAATCAAAATATATGTTGCTTTGGTTGGGTTTGTTGGATGTTGTTGTTTACTTCTACCCTTTCCCTGGTTGTCTTGGGTGGTTTTGGCATGATGGATGCTATTGGTCTTTCCACTAATTTGGATTTTCTGCTACTGTGGTGGTTGGATGGGAGGCTATGTTGGCTGGCTAGGTTGGTTGGCTACTTTGGCTAGCTGGGTTGGTTGGATGGATGGCTATTATGGCCTTACTTTCCTGCTCTATTGGTGACATCCTGGTTGGCCTGCTCTTGCTATGGTCTCCTATCTTGGCTACTGCTACTTCCTTTTTTTTTGGATTGGGTGATAGCCTTGCTGCCTTTCTTGTTTGCTTGTGGAGGACATGAGCTCTTGTGTTTCTTCTTTTTGGCCTTGGTTTTTTCTGGTTTGTGTTGTTAAGGTCATGATGCTCGCTCTCTTTGATGTTTTTATTCATGTTTAGTGGTGTTCTCTTGTCTTTCTTGTCCCATGGTTGGTTGATTTTCTTCCTTATTGGGCTTATTTGTTTTGGTGGCTTTGTTGTTGGCTATTATGTCTACTACTTGAAGGAGTTTATAGCCTTGCAGGATGATGGACTTGGGATGAAGGGCTACATGAGGTATGCTAGCAATGATGGCCTTGATTTTTCCATATCTGTCTTCTTTTGGCTGGTAGCACTATATGTAATTGTAACCCTTCTTCGAAAGTTTGGATGCTTACATTTAGTGTTGCTCCTTGGGATGATTATAACTGAGCCTAAACCTTTTTCTTTACTTTGCCCCTTTTCTTTGCTCATACTCTTTATGTTTACTTAATAGTACTCACCCTTTCATTAGTATGTTGCAGATTTCTTTTATTGGATAGGAGAATCTTATAGGTGGATCTTGCTAGTATCAAAAGGACCTAGTTGATGTTATTGTTGTCATATGGATAAGTTGTTGTTACTGATTTGGTTTTGTTTTTACTTTTTTTCTTATATTATTATAATAGATAGGGGATTTATCTCTTTAGGACTTATTGTAGCTCTTTGAGCATTAGCTTAGAGATTTACCCCCTCTAAAGATTTTGTACTTTTTCTTTGTGGCAATAAAAGTCCCTTAAATTTCCCTACAAAAAACCCTAAACTCTAAACTAACCCTAAATCATAAACACTAAAAAGCTAAAAACCTAAACTAAACTAAATAAAATTTAGAAATAAAATTAATAAAATAACCTAAACCAAAATATAATAAAAAAAATTAAAAAATTAAAACTAAAACTTAATATTAAACCTAAACCTAAACCAAAACCAATAAAAATAAAATAAAACTAACGATAATAAAATAAATAAAACCTAAACTAAATTAGAAATAAAACCTAAATATAAAACAAAACCTAAAATAAAATAAAATGAAATAAAACTTAAACCTAAAATTAACCTAAATAAAACCAATTAAATAAAGAATAAACCTAAACCTTAAACAAAAAAAAAAAACCAAACCTAAAATCAACATAAAATAAACTAAAATAAATAAATACTAAACAATAAAATAAACTAAACTAAACCTAAACTAAACAAAAATAAAATAAACTAAAATTAAACATAAACATAAACTAAAATAAACCTAAAAAAATAAAGCTAAAATAAAACCTAAAACATAAATGAAAAAAATTAAATGCTAAACCTAATCCAAAATAAAAAATAAAACCTAAACCTAAAAAATAAAATTAAAATAAAACTATAAAACAAACCTAAAACATAAACCCAAACCTAAAAATAAACTAAAATAACAAACCTACTAAATAAATAAACTAAAAAATATATAATTATATAAAATAAATAAATCTAAATAAAAAAAATAAAATAAACTCAAAATAAAAAAACTAAATAACTAAATAAAATTTAACCATGCTTATTTAAATAAAATAAAATAAAAAATACCTAAACACAAAACTATAACCATAAGCTAAATCTAACTAACTAAACCCAAATCTTAAAAAATCCTCTAAATCTACCTGAAATAAAAACTAAAAACCCAAACCTGAGCCTAACCAAACTAAAAAACTAAAATCCTAAAAACCCAAAACTCTAAAATAACTCTAAACCTAAACCCTAAAATCTAAACCTAAAATTAACTAAAACCACAAAATCCTAAACCCAAAAGCAAACACTAAACCCAAACCAAAGCCCTAAACCTTAAACCCTAAAAGCATAAAATAAAACCAAACCAAACCTAAACCAAAACTAACTAAACCAAACCCTAAACCCCAAATCTAAACCTAAACCTAAAGTAACCAAATAAATTAAATAAAACCCAATCCCTAAAACCTAAAAACTTAAACCAAACTTAAAATAAATAAACCTTGATGCAAACATCACAGAAACTATCTAGTGGTGGAGGTGAAGGAAGAGGCGACGGTTATCATAGTGGTGGTGGGGGATCTAGAGGTGCTGGTGGATATGGAGGTGGTGGTTGGAGCAGTGGTGGTTATGGAAGAAGCATGGAGGTTATAAAGTGGGAGAGATTGAGATGTGATGGTGGATCGCACTTGAAGGCGGTGGTTAATGAGAACTCTGAGAAGAAACCGTCGATTTCGCTTATGGAACTATCCTTATAGTAGAGACGATTCTAGTTATCTTGGGTTTTTTATTTGCTTTATGCATGCTTATTTTTGATCTACGTCATCGCTTATATCTTAGAAAACTTGGTGTGTTATTTGGTTGATGAAATCAAAAAGAAGAAATAGTGAATCTGAATTTGACTTAGTTAAAAAAAATCCAAAAATCCAAAATTCTAAACTAAAGCCTAAACCTTAAACCTAAAATAAAACCCTAAACCCTAAACCCTAAACCCTAAATCATAAACCCTAAAAATCCTGAACCCTAAACCCTAAGCCCTAAAACCCTAAACCCTAAACACTAAAACCTAAATACTAAACCCTAAACCCTAAATCCTAAACCCTAAATCACAAACCCTAAAACCTAAACCCAAAACCTTAAAAACTAACCATAACCCCTAAGCCCTAAAAAGCTACAAACCTAAACCTAAAGTAAATAAAACCTAAAAATAAAATAAACAAAAAAACCTAAATAAATAAAAATTAAAAAAATAAGACTAAAACCTAAACATAAACTTAAACCAAAACATAAACCTAAAAATAAAATAAAATAAAAAATAAAAAATAAAATAAATAAAAACCTAAACTAAACTAAAAAAAATAGAAAACCAATATAAAATAAAAACTAAACCTAAAATAAAAAAAAATAAACCTAAAATAAAAAATATAAAACCTAAATTAAAACCTAAACCTAATAAATAAACCAAAAATAAATAATAAATAAAACTTAAACCAGAAATAAAAAAACTTAAACCAAATTAAAATAAAAAATAACCCTAAACCTAAATTAAAATAAACTAAACTAAAATAAATAAAACCAAAACCTAAACCTAAAATAAAATAAACCTAAACCAAAACCTAAACTAAATAAGATAAAATAAATTAAAAATAAACCTAAACCTAAACTAAAAAATAAAACCTAAAAATAAACCTAAATTAAAAACCTAAAACCTAAAACTAAAAAAATAAATTAAAAAACTAAACCTAAACCTAAAAATAAAATAAACACTAAAATAAATCTAAAATAAATAAACTAAACTAAATAAAAATAAAAAGAAACTTAAATAGAAATAAAAATAAAATAAACTAAAATAAATAAAAAATAAACTAAATGAACTAAATAAACCTAAAAACTACCAGTTTGCTTAATTTAAAAAAATAAAATAAAATAAAAACAACCATCTACCACTGAGCCCTAAACTCACAACCCTAAAACACAACCCTGGACCTAAATCATAAACTGACCCTAAACCCTAAACAAACCAAGCTAAACCTAAAAATACTTAAAATAAAATCATTAGAAAACACACCTAAAGCAAAACAAAACATAAACCTAAACCTAAACCTAAAAAAAATAAAAATAAAACTAAACTAAAATAATTTAAATAAAACCTAAACTAAACAAAAGAAAAAATAAAAACTTAATATAAACCTAAAAATAAAAAATATATTAAATAAAAAAAAGCTAAAAGTAAACTAAATAAATAAAATAACCTGACCCTCAACTAAAAAAGCCTAAATAATAAAATAAAATAAACATAAAGCAAACTAAAGTAAATAATGGACCTAAACCTAAAATAAACTAAACTTACCTTATAAACCCCACTAAACCCTAAAATGAACTAAAATAAAAAAAATATAAAGATAAAAAAACTTAAACCTATATAAAAAATAAAACTTAAATCTAAAATAAACTAAAATAAAACTAAAAGACATAAACCTAAACCTAAACCTAAAATAAGCTAATAAAAAAATAATAAATAATTAAAAAAAAACTAAACTAAATAAAATAAAATAAAACAAAATAAAAGAATAAACTAAATAAACTTAAAATAATTACTTAATTAAAAATAAAACTTTAACCCTAAACCCTATCCAAACCAACTAAACCTAAACTATAAACTAAACCCAAACCCAAATCTAAAAATATAACCCTACCCAAATCTAAACCCTAAACCTAAACCTAAACACTAAAACCCTAAACCCTAAACCAAAAACTAACCTAAACGTTGAACCTAAAATTAACTAAAATTATTAAAATAAATAAAATAAATAAACCAATTTACTTAATTTTAAAAAATTAAAAAAATTAAAAAATTTTAAAAAATAAAATAAATTAAACATAAAATTTTCTTATAAATCAATCATATTTTCAATCATCTTCACAAATTTAAATGAAATATACATTTAAATCATCAAAACTAAATCAAACCAAACCAAAATCCAAACTAAAGCCCAACAACTGGACTTAGCAAATTCCTTCATTCCAAAACCCAAATTCAATTGATTTTCTCTGAATCAATCATACCTTCAATAATATTCACAAATATAAATGAAAATCATCAAAATAAAATCAAAATAAACCCTTTTTGGCAAAAAATGTTAAATGAACAAAACACATTTGAAACTAAGCCAATTAAATTTATATATCAACCAAATCCATAATGAACTCAACTAAAAGCAAACTCAAAAAAAATCAAGGCAACTAAACCAATTGGTATACTTAAGTGGCCAATTTGACCTATATAAAGCCAAGTTCTAATCTTACCAAAATAACCAAGCCCATCAAAACCTCAATCATGATTGTTGATCACCTAGTTGATCAATTTCACAATAAAAATAACTGGTCATTTGACCAAGTGAACCTGTTAACCCATATGAACCAAAACAAGCTAAATTTCAACCTATGCCAAATAACCAATGAGTCATACTAAATCAAAATCAATATTTGAATATGACTTGACCTGCAACTAAGTTAAACCAAACCCAATTGGCCCTCTTGACCCAAGTTAACCTAAATTGAATTAAAAGACCAAATTGGGTTAAATAATATAAAAAATTGATTGCAAAAAAGTCAAGATTGGAACTTGACCAAAAGCTATGGACCCAATGAAACCCAATTGACCTATTAGTCCAAATTGACCTAAAGGTTGTTGACCTAAATAAAAAAAAAAAAATTAATTAAACTAATATAATTAATCAAGTAAACCCTATACTCCAAAAATTTGGCCAATTTGGTCAAATTGGTCAACATAACTCATTTGACCCAAATGAATTCAAATGAGCTAAAATCAAATCTATGCCAAACTAAACCAAACCAATTGAACTAAAACTTTGCAAATGATCATATGAACTTGATCCAAATTGAATTGGTCAACTTAACCTAACCCAATTTGACCTAAATGAGTCAAATTGAGCCAAACTAACAAATTAACAATTGACTTTCCCACTTTTTGGCTCATTTCTCTAAAATCAAATCTAATGCCAAATGATCATTCTACCATGGGTCAAGCACATGAGATAAATCCCATGTAAGTATTCATTTCCATTCTTTGGCCTTTACTCTCTTTTATCACCTGGAACCTAGGACACCAGACCTAGCCCAATGGTTTAAACATGATCCATGGGAGGCTAAATCACCTCACCCTCCCCATTGGAGCATTTGAAACCCATAGGACTACCATGATTCCTCCTTGGCAGCCACCTCCACACCTTCAACCAACCAAGATGAACCAACTCACCTCCTTACCAGACTAACCATCTGATCAAGATGAAACCCTCCCATTCCACTCAAAAACATAAAATCATTTCAAAGCCCACAGATGACTGCTAGAGCCATTCCCTAAGCTCCCAAGCTCGTTCCTTAATCATAAATTATCATTCCCATATGTCCTGAAATAGGACACTCCCATTTCTGACATAACATCCCCATTTCTCCATCAAACTCAAATTAACTTTGCACGAACCTTCCTTAGGCCTCGAGTAAAAAATGAATCTCTAAGCTTCCGAGCAGGAGGTGGGACTTTCAAAGCAGCTCCAAATCATTGGTTCATAGCCTAGTGAACTTTGATTGATCCAAGCTACTTGCTTCATCTCCACTAAATGAGGCTTCCAAACATTATGAGTCATGAGCTAGGTATGCTTTAAAAAATTGATCCATAAAAATGGTTGGATCTTTGAAAACTTGCATCTCATGTGATCTTGACCATTTGATCCACTATGATCGATGTTGTCAAGGTGTGGGATCCTTTTGGACTTGATCCAAGATCGGGTAAGCTTGGATCAAGTAAGTAATGGTGGACAGACTCCATTATTGCTCACTCGAGTGATGTCAAGTCATGCACCGTCTGTTCCATGTGATCAGAATGGACAATCATAATTAGATCTACTAGATCGATCTAATTTAATCATATTAAGCAATGGGATTAATCATATCTTAAGATTGACTAAAAAAAGTCCGCCACCATAGTGTTAAATCGATAAGTATTTAGTAGCCAATCCCTAGCCACATGGAAAAATAGCCAACAGATTAGCTTTAGTAAATTAATCATTTTGAATGACTAAAACCTCTAAAAAGCATAAAAAAATCATAGAGAAATAAAGCAAAATGCAAATAAATATTCATTTTAAAGGTATTTTAAAGGAGAATTAATTAAAAATGATCTTAAATAGTTTAATTAAGGTTTAATTATAAAATTAATAGCTTAATTACTATTTAAACTTGAAAATTTAATCTTAATTTGTTAATTTAAAGATGACCTCTACCTCTCATGATTTTCTTAAGATTTATTGCTCACAATTAGGAAAATTTACTAATTAAACCTTAACTACTAAGTTAATTAATGATTAATTAATCCCATGAATAATAACAAATTGGTTAATTAGGTTTATTCTAATAGTGACCCTTTCCCTAAGTTCATTTCACCCTAAAAAAATTAATTAAGATTTAAACTAATTATATCACTTAATCAAATTAAAATCAAAATCACTAAATAATTAAATCATGAGGAGATCTTTAGGTGTCTAATAACCTAAAAAGTTTTATAAAATTATGGTTAGTCC
Source organism: Cymbidium sinense (assembly GCA_021442155.1). Classification (NCBI taxonomy): domain Eukaryota; kingdom Viridiplantae; phylum Streptophyta; class Magnoliopsida; order Asparagales; family Orchidaceae; genus Cymbidium; species Cymbidium sinense. The sequence continues at coordinate 141,564,195 of CM038224.1, read as the reverse complement.
ACATGTGTGGAAAACCATAAGAGTATTAATTACTTAATCTAATTAACTATTAATCATGAGCCAATTACATTAGGCCCCTATTTCCTAGGTTCATTTGTTTATTTTCCATGCATATCATGTTGGCTCATAATTATTTAGTTAATTTCTTTAATGACATAAAGGGTAATTAATTCATTGAATTAAGGGTTCAACTTAATTAACCTATAAAATCAACTTAATTAAATTTCCTTAAATTAAATAAAATCAATAATGTGGGAATGGGTTTAAAACAACAAGTAATAATTTCTCTTCTACTCTTTAAATCAAATCAAATCCAAAACTTTATTAATAAAGAAGCTTTATTTTGCTATAAATAATCTTATTTGATTTGATTATCCTTAAGAATTAGTTTGGTTGAATGAATGACTTGCTCATATTTGATTGTCCTCTTTCCAATCATGATAAATTCAATATGTCATTTGAATTCATGCATCCATCTTTTCAAAATCAAGTAAAATAAAATAGATTTCCTTTATGTAAGCTTGCATGTGTTGATTTAATTTAATATATGCATGGTTATTATCACTATTAAATCAAATGAATTTTCAAAAGCTTATAAATGAATAATAATATGTGTTATGATGCTAGTTATAAATAATAAGAAATGCATGTACTTATAGCTTAAGTGTATGAATGTTGAGTTCTCTTTCCTCTATTTATGTGTTGATTTATATAAGATTGAATGGTAATGGGTATATAGTCCAGACATCCCAAGAACATGAGGCTTTAAGCCTAGGAGGTCATTTAATTACCTCACTTAAGTTTGCTGGGTTGATGAAATCAAAAGATAAAATGTTGAATCAATTTGTTCTTTATTAAAAAAAAAACAAAAAAACCTAAACTAAAACTTGAACCATAAACCTAAACTAAAATAAAACCCTACTTAAAAGACCAAAAACTAATAAACCTGACCTAAATCCTAAAACCCCAAACCCTAAACTAGAAACCTACTTAAACCTTAAATCTAAATCATAAACCCTAAAACCTAAAACATAAACCTAAACTAAAATAAAACCTAAAAATAAAATAAAAAAACCTAAAGCTAATAAAATAAAAATAAAATAAAATAAACCTAAACTAAAACTAAAACTAAACCTAAACCTAAAAATAAATATATAACAAATAAAACTAAAATGAAATAAAATAAATAAAACCTAAACTAAAATAAAAATAAAATAAACCTAAAATAAATAACTAAAATAAAATAAAACTTAACATAAATAAAATAAAGTAAAATAAAATAAAACCTAAATCCTAAACTAAAAAAACCTAAACCTAAAATAAACATAAACCTAAACTAAAAAAAGCTAAACTAAAATAAATAAGACCTAAACCTAAACTAAACTAAAATAATTACAAAATAAATACCTAAACCTAAACAATAAACCTAAAATAAAACCTAAAAATAAACAAAAAAAATAAAACTTAAACCCTAAACTAAAAAAAAACCTAAACCTAAACCTATAATAAAAATAAAATAAACATTAACTTACACTGAAATAACCTAAACTAAAATAAATAAAACTTAGACCTAAACTTAAGACAAACTAAACCTAAACCTAAACCTAAACTAAATAAAATAAACTAAACTAAAATACCAAAACCTAAACTAAAAAAATAAAACCTAAAATAAACCTAAAATAAAATTAAACCTACAACAACAACACAACAAGCCTTAATCCCATTTAAATCATGAATCGCTCCATTGTGTCTATGTGTCAAATTCTCAATTCAAGTATACTAAGATCATTATTTATACATCTTAACCATGTCTTTTTTTGGGTCTACCTCACCTTTCTTAACATAAGGCAAATCTAATGCATCTACTCTCTAATAGTCATAGGACTATGCTTTATGTAAACCATCAAGCTCTCCCTAATCTTATCTACCACGGAACTACTCCAACTTTTCCGAACATACTCATTTTGCATTCTATCTCTAAGAGTAAAACCCACTCATCCACTAAGCATCCTCGTAACATAACTTAGTCTTATGCTTCTCTTTTATTGGCCAACATTCTACACCATAAGTCATTGCGGTCTTACCACCATCTTATAAAATTTTCCTTAAGTTTAAGTGGAACTTTTCTATCACATAATAGGCGGTGCATTCCTCCACTTCAACCATCCAAATTCTACTAATAACATCTCCATCTATTTCACCATCATTTTGGGCAATAGAGCCTAAATATCTGGTCGCTCACTCTTATTAATGACTTGGTCACCTAAAGTCACAACACTATCACTAAAATTTCTACAACTAAAATTACACTCCATATATTCAGTTTTAGATCAACTTAAATGAAAACCTTTAGACTCTAAAGTTGACCTCCATAATTCAAGTTTCTGTTGGGCTCCCTCTCTAGTCTTATCAACAAGAAGAATGTCATCGAAAAAAGCATACACCAAGGTACATCTTCTTGTAAATGCCTAAATAACATCCATAACTAAAATAAAAAAGAAAAGGGCTTAATGTTGATCCTTGATGTAATCCAACAAATAGGAAAATATTTTGTCAATCCTCCTTGTGTTTGGACACAAGTACTTAGTATACATATCCTTAATGACTTGAATATAACCAATATTAACTCTTTTCTATTTTAGAACTCTCCAAAGAACATCTCTTGAAACTTTATCATAAGCTTTCTCTAAATCAATAAATATCATATGTATATCCTTCTTACTTTCTCTATGCTTCTCATCAACCTCTTAACAAATGTATAGCATCCATAGTAGATCTACACGGCATGAAACCAAATTGATTTAGAAACTCGTATCACATCATAACCTATGCTCAATTACTCTCTCCCATAATTTTAATGTATGGCACATTAACTTAATTCCTCATAATTTGCACACTCTTGTGCATCACCTTTATTCTTAAATATAGGAACCAATAGACTCTCTCTCCACTCATCTAGCATCTTTTAGTCTTTAAAATAACATTAAAAGATTTGTAAGCCAAGAAATTCCTTGATATCCTAAACATTTCCACACATCTATTGGAATATTATCGGTCCTCTTTTCCACATTTCATTTTCTTTAAAGCTTCACTAACTTGATTTACTAATCTGATGATGAAATAAAATTTTCTATAATTGTTTAGGGGTATTAAGGTTGCTAAAATCAATCATACTTTCGGATCCTTCATTGAAAAGTTTATTAAAATATCTCATCCACCTATTTTCAATATCTTTTCTAAGAAAAGCACTTTATTATTTTCATCCTTAATACCACCAGACTATGTCTTTACTTCTCCTATCTCTTTGTTGGCTAACTTATACATACATCTTTCACCTTCTTTGGTATGTAATCTATTGTATAAATCACTAAAGCTAAATTTTTGCAACATATATTGCTTTCTTAGAATCTCTCTGAGCCACTTTATATCTTTCCCAATTCTCCAAATTTTTTTAAACCAAGTTTTATAACAATGCTTCTTATTTTTTATCTTTTCTTGCACACTCGACTCCACCACCAACTATTCTTATTAAAGAAGCTTTTCCTTTTGACTCTCCAAGCACATCTTTAGCGACTTGCTTAATTTTCTTGATATTTTTCCCACATAATTAGCATCTTTATGAACACCCCAAATTCTAATATCTTGTAGCTTGCTCTTAAAAATATTTTTATTTTGTTCTTTAAGTGTCCCCATCTAATCTAGGACAATAATTTAGTTTATTTTTCTCTTACAACCATCTTAAAATCTAAAACTAATAGTCAATGTTGGGTACTTAAAATTTCACTTGGTATGACCACAATCTTTACAATTTAACGATCTATTTTTCTTATCAGGAAAATAATCAATCTGTTTTCACTAGATCCATTTTATAAGTAATAATATGTTCATCTCTTTTCTTAAAAAAGTATTAGCAACTACAAAATCATAAGCTAAAGAAAAATCTAATATAGTCTTACCTTCTTCATTAGTAACTCCAAATCCATAACCACCATGAATACTTTTAAAATCTTCTACTCTACCAACATGTCCATTTAAATTTCCTCGAATAAATATTTTTTCTTCAAGAGGTATCATGTATTAATCCCTCTAATTCATTCCAAAATTTTTTTTACACCTCCAACTAGTGAGCATGACACTTATAACATTGATAATCTTAGTATCAACAATTATCTTTAAAGCTATAATTCTATCTCCACATCTAAATACTTATAACATTATCCTTCAAACTTTTATCTATAATCACACCTAAATTTCTAGTTCGACTTTTACACGAATACCAAAGTTTAAAACCCTATCAATCTCCTTGGCCTTCTCACCAACCCATTTAGTTTCTTAAACACATAAAATATTTATCTTTCTATGAACCATATCTATTAATTCCATTAATTTACCGTAAAATACCTATTCCAAGATCTAACCTAATTCGGTTTCATGGACTAACTTCTTTGCTCATCAAAATGTGGGAACCCTTGCTTATTTAAAAGCACGAACCGCAAACTCTAAACATTTTTCCGTATTCAAACCATACCATAAATAACGCCTAGCTAACATGATTTAAAGGATTCATGTCAAGATTACTCACAAATAATTATATAAAAAACCTTAAACTAAACCAAAAAAATAAAATAATAACCTAAACCTAAACCTAAAAATTAAAGTTAAAACATAAACCTAAAAATTATAAAAAAATAAAACTAAACTAAAAAAAAACATAAACTTAAAACCTAAAAAAATAAACTACAATAAAAACATAAACTAAAATAAATAAATAAATAAAATAAAACTAAATAAATATAAAAATAAACCTAAAACAAAATAAAATACAATAAACTAAATAAATAAAATAAACTAAATAAACCTAAACCTACTAGTTTACTTAATTTAAAAAATAAAATTAAAAAATAAAAGATAAAATAAAATAATTAAACTAACCTAAACCCTAAAAAACCAAAATGAACCCTATCCTTGAACTTTAAACCCTAAACTAACTAAACCCTAAACCCTAAAATAAACCTAAAATATAAATAAAACCTAAACCCAATCTTTAAAGAAACCCTTAAACCAAAACCCTAACCATAAACCCTACCTCCCTAAACCTAAATAGGCTATACAAACCACTCTCTTTAAACCCTACCAACCCAATAAAGCCAAAGCTAAAGCTAAACCCACCTAAACCTTCATAAACCCTAAACCCTATACCAAACTAACCTAAACTAACCTAAACCTAAATCAGACCCACCTACCCTAAACCTAAAAAAAAATAAATAACCCCCACCCAAAACCATAAAGCCTAAATCAAACCCAAAGGCCACTACCCTAAACCCTTAACCCTGGGCCAAACATGAGCCTCTAAAACCCTAAACCCAAACTACCAAACCTAACATACTTAAATAAATAACCATAAATAATAAAACTCAAACTAAATAAAATAAAATAAAATAAAACCTAAACTAAAACCTAAAATCTAAACCTAAATAAAATAAAATAAAATAAAATAAAATAATTACAAGTCTAAACGAAACTAAAAATAAAATAAACCTAGAATAAAAAACCTAAATAAAATAAAACTAACGTAAATTAAAAAATAAAATAAAACTAAATAAAAACCTAAAACTAAAAATAAACTAAAATAAATAAAAATAAAACCTAAACCCTAAATAAAGTTAAAATCTAAACCTAAAATAAAAAAATAAAATACACAAAATAAAATAATCCTAAACCTAAACTAAAATAAACTAAACTAAAATAAATAAAACTAAAACCAAAACCTAAAATAAACTAAACCTAACCCTAAATTAAATAAAATAAAATAAACTAAAAATAAACCTAAACCTAAAATAAAAAATAAAATAAAAAACTAAACCTAAAATAAAAACCTAAAACATAAACATAAGAAAATTTAAATAAAAACCTAAACCTAAACCTTAAAAAAAAAAATAAAACCTAAACTTAAAAATAAATTAAAAATAATACTAAATTAAAAAAGTACATAAACTTAAACATAAACCTAGAAAATAAACTAAATTAAATTTAAACAAACCAAATCCCTAAACTGAGCCAACCTCAAACCAACCCTAAACCCTAACTTAATCCTAAAACCACAACTAAACCCTAAACCTTAAACTTCTCCTCCCAGGCTAAATAAATACTATAAACCTAAATAAAATACCTAAATCTAAACCAAATAAAATAAATAAACTAAATGAACATAATCTAAACCTAAACCTAAACCTAAAAGAAAGATAAATACTAAAAAATAAAATAAAACTAAAACCTAAATAAAATAAACTACAAATAAAAATAAAATCCTAAATAAATGAATTAATCAAACCTAATCCCAAACAATAAACTTAAAATAAACCTAAAAATAAATAAAATAACCTAAACCTAAACTAAAAACATAAACATAAAATAAAATAAATAAACCTAATCAACCTAAACACTAAAATAAATAACTACATAAATAATAAACTAAACCTCAACCTAAATAAATAAAATAAAATATAAATAAACTAAAATAAACTAAAATAAAACCTAAAAATAAACCTAATATAAAAACCTAAACCTAAAATAAATAAAAATAAAACCTAAACCTAAAAGTAAAATAATAAAATAAAAAAATAAACTAAAACAAAAAAGCTAAACCTAGACCTAAAATAAAAAATAAACTAAATAAAATCTAAACTAAAAATATAAAAGAAATAAATAAACTAAATAAATAATAATAAACCTAAATCAAATAGAAATAAAATAAATTAAAATATAAAGATAAATAAATATAAACTCACTTTGCCAAATTAAAATTAAATATAAAAAATAAAATAAATATAATAAAAATAAAACCTTAACCTAAACTAAACCCTAATATAAACCCAAACTAAATAAACCCACCTAAATCCACACAAATAAACTGAACCAACTAAACCTGGCTGTACCCTAAAAACCTATGCCTAAACCTAAACCAAACCTGGGCTAAACCACCTAAACCTAAACTAAGCCCCAAAAATACAATAAACAAACCCTAAACCTAAACCCAAACCCTGAGCCACAAAACCTTAAACCCTAAACCTTAAACCCTAAACCCAGACACTAAACCTAAACCTAAAACTTAAACCTAAACAAATAAAATAAACTAAAATAAAATAAATAAACCTATACTAAACTAAATAAATAAACCTGAATAAAAACCTAAATAAAATAAGAAAATGTAAAATAAAATAAAATAAACCTAAAATAAAATAAAATAAACTAAATAAAACATTCCAAAAATAAACTTTAAAATAAACCTAAAATAAATAATAAAGAAACCTAAACTCTAAAACTAAAAAAAAAAACCTAAAATAAAATAAAATAAACCTAAATACAAAAATTAACTAAACAAAATAAATAAAACCTAAACCTAAATCAAAAATAAAATAAAAAAATAAAATAAAATAAACCTAAACCAAACTAAAAAATAAACCTAACTAAAAATAAAATCTAAAACCTAAACCTAAATAAAATAAAACTTAATCCTGAACCTAAAACTTAAACCTAAAAATAAAATAAAATTAAAACTCAACTAAAACCATAAATAAACCTAAACCTAAAACTATACTAAAATAAATATAATAAATAAATTAAATTAAAATAAATTAAAAAATAAACCTAAATAAAATAAATATAAAAACTCAAATAAATAAATAAAATGAATAAACCTAAATCACTTGGGTTTGCTTTGTTTAAAAAAACCTAAACCTACCTGCATTAACCCTATCTTAACACACCCTATAAAACATAAAACATAAACCATAATACTGACCATATAAAATAAACCTAAACTAAAAAAACATCATATCCCTACCTATATCTAATATAACCATGACTTCACTTCCCAAAACTACCCAAAACTAACTAATGCTAAAACTACCTCCAAACCCTAAACTAACCCTACCCCACCCAACCAAACTAACCCACCTAGATCTAAATAAAATCCAAAAGCTAAACCTACTAAACTGAGCCTAACCCACCTCCTAACTAAACCCTAAAGCTCCTAAACTCTACCCAAACCATGGCCTAACCCCTCCACTAACCCTAAACCCAAACCACTAAACCACAAACCTAAACTAAACTAATATAAAATATAATATAAAAATAAACCTAAATATAATAAATAATAAAATAAAATAAAATTAAACCTAAACTTAAAAATAAATAAAATACTATAAATAAATAAATAAATAAAACATAACCAAAATAAACTTAAAATAAAACTAAAATAAATAAATAAACTAAACTTTAAATAAAACCTAAATCTAAAATAAAATGAAATAAATCTAAACCTAAACTAAAATAAAATAAACAAACTAAATAAACTAAACCTAATCCTAAAATAAAACTAAACTAATAAAATAACTAAATAAAATGAAACCTACTAAATAAAACCTAAATCCTAATAAAACCTAAAATATATAAAATAAAGAAAACCTAATGAACTGGAAAAAAACCTAAAATTAAAATTAAAATAAACTCTAAAATCAACCAAAATAAACTAAACCTAAAAAAACAAATAAAATAAAAGCCTAAACAAAATAGATAAACCTAAAATAAATAAACTAAACTAAATAAAATTAAAGATAAACTTAAAATAAAAAAAATTAAAATAAAATAAACTAAAATAAATAAAAAAAATAAACTAAATAAACTAAATAAACCTAAACTGTCGGTTTACATAATTTTAAAAAAACCATAAACCTAAACTCTAAAGCCTAACCTAAAAATAAACCTAAATCCTAAACTTAATCCTAAAGCCTAAACCTAAAACATAAAATAATACTCTAAAACCTTAAACCCTAAACTCTAAACCCTAAAAACCTAAAATCTTAAACCACAAAATCTAAACCTAAAGTAACTAAATAAATTAAAAAATAAACATAAACCCTAAAACCTAAACCTAATCCCTAAGAATGGGCAGAACCTTGACGGTAAGAACATCATCATCAACCAGGTTTGGTCTAGATCTAGTAGTGGAGTTGAAGGTGGAGGCAACAATTATCATAGTGGTGGTGGGGGATCTGGAGGTGCTGGTGGGTATGGAGGTGGTGGTCGGATGAGCGACGGAGGTTACATCTATGGTCATGGCGGAGGGAGAGATCGAGGATATGATGGTCGATCCCGCCACTCGAGAGGCCATGGTGGTTGTAATTGAAAATGGAGAAACTGAAAAATGGCCGAACTGATCTATTGCTTATGGAATTGTGTCTTTATAGTGGAGAAGGTTCTAGTTTCTAGGGTTTCTCATTTTCTCTATGCTTGCTCATTTTTGATCTATGTCATTGCTTGTATCTTAGAAAACTTGGTGTGTTACTTGGTTGATGAAATTGAACAGAAAAAATGTTGAATCTGAATTTATTCTCTATTAAAAAAACCAAAAAACCTTAAACCCTCAACTAAAACTTGAACCCTAAACCTAAAACCTAAACCAAAAACCCTAAACCATAAAAGCCTAAACCCTAAACCCTAAGACCTAAACCCTAAACTCTAAACCTAAACCTAAACCAAAACAATCCTAAACCCACAAACCACAAACCCCAAAACCAACTAAACCATAAACCTACCCAAACTTAAACCCAAACCCTATACCTAAACCCTAAACTCTAAAAACAAACCCAAAAAAACCCACAAACCCTAGGCAAAAATAAAATAGGAACAAACCACAAAACCCAAAACTTAAACTTAATAAATCAAAATAAATAAATAAAAACCAACCCATAAATAAAATAATAAAATAAACTAAAAGCTTAACCTAAATCAAACAAACATAAACCTAAAATGAAAATAAAATGAAAAATAAAAATTAAATAAAATAAAATAAATAGAAACCTAAAATAAACTAAAAAAACCTAAATAAAAGAAAAACAAAACCAAAAAATAAAAATAAAATATACCTAAATAAAATAAAATAAAACCTAATCCTAAACCTAAAAAATAAATAAATAAAACCTAAATGCTCTAAAAGAACCTACCTAAAATTAAAATAAAATAAACTAAATCTAAACTAAAATAAACTAAACTAAAATAAATAAAATCTAAACTTAAACATAAACTAAACCTAAACCTAAACTAAAATTAAACCTAAACCTAAATTAAAAAATAAAACCTAAAAATAAACCTAAAATAAAAACATAAAACTTAAACCTAAAAAAATAAAATAAAAATCTGAACCTAAACCTAAAAATAAAAAATAAAATCTAAACCAAAAAATAAAATAAAAATAAAACTAAACTAAGAAATAAACCTAAACCTAAATTAAATATAATAAAACCTAAACTAAAATAAAGACTAAACTAAATAAAAAATAAAATAAAAAATAAAATTAAAAATAAAATAAACTAAAATGAAAAACAAAATAAATCTAAACCTGGTTTAATTTAAAATATAAAATATAAAAAGTCATAACCCTAAATCATAAACCCAGGTAACCCTTGAGCTCTGACCATAAACCTGTACCACAACCTGCACTAAAGCCTAGCCCTACCACTCCTAAACCTAAACCTCCCTAAACCCTAAACCCTAAACCCTAAATCTAAACCTAAATGACCACAAACCCTAACCTAAACCCTAAGTAACCTAAACCTAAACCACTAACTAGCCCCAAACCCAAACCCCTCTCCCCCCCTGACCGCTCCCTCATTCTCTGGCAATTTTTGAATCCCTCTTGGTGGCACATCCCCGATTGGGGATTTCTATTACTTTGGCATTGGTTTCGATCGAATTCAAAGGCTTGAATGGCATCTGGCCCTTTACGTGATGCTTCATCTTTAACCATGGCTACAGTGAGTTCTATTGCTTGGGCTCCACCTTAAGTTATGGATGCTTTGGCTATGGCATCCAACAACATGGGGCTTGGTGGTCCTAATGTTGTTTCTTCTACTAAATCTTTAAGGAAGTGCTCTCTGGTGAGACTTCTCCCTCTATTTATTTGGTTAATCTCATTTTGACATCTTTTAGAGGTTTACCGACCATAATGTGCTCTGATGTGGATGTTAAAAAGTTGGCAAAACCATTTGCATATTCTCTTATTAGTAAATTTTCTTTATGTTGTCCAATTTTGGATAAGATTGGCTCTTTTTTCCGTAATCTCAAGCTTATGGGTGCTTTCTCGAATGCCTTATTGACCCTCAGCATATCCTGAATCAACTTTCTAATAATCTCAATTATTCATTTGTTTTTTTGCATCATTCTTATTTCATCCTTAATTGTCAAATGTGTATGTTGAAGTGGTCACCCCTTTTTGACATTAAGGAGGAATCTCTTATTGTCCTTATGTGTTTATATCTTCCTAATATGTGCATTAATTTTGTTACCATCATGTGCTTTTTACTGTTGGGGCTTTATTTGGTTGGCCTTTACAATTGATGGCGATGTTGATCTCATTATGGTTTGACCCTCTGGAATTAGACATAACTAAAAAATACCCTAAGGAAGTTTGGATTGGCTTTGAAAAATATGGTTATTCACAAAAGGTTGAATTGGAGAACCTTTTGGTTTTTATTCCCACTATAAAATTCACAGTCATGATAATTCGGAATGTTTTATTATCCTTCCCACTTAAAATAAAAATGAAATCCTCCTAAAAATAATGTTATTCCTACCCATAAGCTGATTCCTACTTATGTTCAAAAATCGACCTTAGATTCTAAGAATGGTACGAAAGCTATTATTGAGGTTGATTCCTTGAATATTAGGGTTAATCCTATTGAACAAGTTTTGGGTCCTACTATTAATATAGATTCAGATGATTTTAAAAATGGGAAGGATGATTTACCTCTTTTTCCTTCTTTGAAGTTGAATATTTATAATGTAGAGAATAGTAAATTTGCAAAGTTATTGAAGACAATTCTATTTCCTCGATTCTATTCCTACATCTATTGGCTTTGATTGATGAAAATGAAGCTTTTTGGATTTAAATGATGTCGAGCATCATGAAACATTTGATCCAAATTTAACTACTTGTGCTTTAAATTGCTCTAAATCATCACCGTCTCTCATTTCTAATCTTGATATTCATGTTAATCCTACTTTTCAACTTAATATGGATTTAGAAGAGGGTGAACTCCCCTCCAAACACTTGGAGAATTCTCCTAAATTTATGACCGATGTTACAAAATCTTGCACGGATGATAACTCTAGGGGAATAGGAAATGGTTTTCAAACTTATCATGCTAAAAAGAAAAAAAAAAGTGTTAAAAAATTACATCCCAAATTGTGCAAAAACACTAGACCTACTACGGCCTCTCACTCCTTTCTTAATTAACCTTTGCTTAACCCTTTTTTATTTTACTTATGTTTAATTTTCTTGTTTGGAATGTTAGAGGGATTGGTAACCTCTCTATTCATAATCATATTAGAAATCTTTATCGCATTGATAATATTTATTTAGTTATTGTTCTGGAGCCTCTTACTCATGCTAATAAAATTAACCATGTTGCTAGAATGATCGGCTTCAATAAATTTTTCTCTAATGTTGGTAATAAGATTTGTTTTTTTAGAATAATTTTGTTGAGGTCTCTATTATTGATGCTTTTCAACAAGTTGTTAATATTCAAATCTCTAATGGTGACTATTGTGTTTTGGACTCTTTTGTTTATGCATCTTCTTATAGATCTAGTAGAAATCTTCTTTGGGAGAATTTAAGGAATTTTGCTACCTCGATCAACAAACCTTGGTTTATGGGTGGTGATTTTAACACTAATTTATTATCTTCTAAACAAAGTGGTGGCTACTCTCCCAATATTCATTACATGGAAAATTTTCCAATATGATCCACGATTGTAATTTGACTGATATTGGCTTTAATGGTTCTAATTATACTTGGCAAAACTCTAGACTTTGGCAGAGGTTGGACCAGATTCTTTTTAATACTCATTAGATTACTCAATGGCCTATTACTTCTATTGATCATTTAAGAAGAACCTTGTCTGATCATGCTCCTATTCTGGTTTCTATTAAAGATTATTCTAACAGATTACAAAAATCCTCTCCTTTTAGATTTTAGAACATGTGGATTTAGCATATTGATTTTTTTGATGTTGTGGCTAATAATTGAAAGCTCTTTACTTCCGATAATTTGATTATGGGATGAATAGACTTTGGTTTAAACTTAAAGAATTAAATAAAATTTGGGTTGGTGGAACAAGCATTATTTTAAAACCTTTTTCTAATATTAAAGATATGGAAAAATTGGTTTGTGATCTTGAATTCTCTATTATGTTTGATTCTTCTAAGATTAAGGACTTGACTGAGGAAAAAGACAAACTTTTAACTTCCAAAATATGGAAGAGACTTACTTGCACCAAAATGTTACTAGTAAATATATTGCGGATGGTGGTAGGAATACTAGGTATTTCCATGCTTTAGTTAATAAAAAGAGAGCTTTAAATAATATTTCAAAAATTAAAGATAAAGATGATAATGGTGTTTGGGAGAATAATGATATTGGATTGATTATTAATTACTTTAGAAATATGCTTAATAAGAGTTGCCCTTCTAAAGCAATTTCTAAATCGCATTTGATTCCTTCTATTATTACTAATAATGATAATGATTTGCTTACCATCATGCTAAATGAAGATGAAATTTTTAAAGTCATTAATAGCATGAATATAGATTTTGTTGCTAGTCTGGAGGGTTTCACTACTCAATATTTTCAAAAATATTGGTTTATTATTAAAAATGATTTGATTGATGTTGTGGTTGATTTATTTAATGGTAATCTTTTCCTAGATATTTTATAGCACTTCATTCTCATACCTAAGAAAGATAATGACTATTGGAGTGATTTTAGACCTATTAGTCTTTGCACCTTCTTCAATAAGTTGATTTCCAAAATTTTAACCAATAGATTTAGTCCTTTACTTAATAAAATTATCTCTCTCAACCAAAATGGTTTTGTTAAAGGTAGATCTATTTTTGATAATATTTTATTGGCCTAAGAATTAATTCATGATCTTGATGCCAAGATTAGAGGTGGCAACATTCTTTCCAAATTAGATATTACCAAAGACTTTAATAACATTTTTTGGGACTTTCTTTTCCATATTTTGCATTTATTTAGGTTTTCTAATTAATTTATTTATCTTATTAAAAATTGTATTAATATTGCCTAGTTTTTTGTTTTTCTTAATGGGGAAGCCTTGGATTTCTTTCCCTCTTCCCATGGCTTCAGACAAGGGGATCGTTTATCTCTTACTTTATTAATTATCACTATTAAGTACTTATCTAGGACCATCAATAATTTATTATTTAATAATCCTAGTATGTACTACTGAACTCTTGGTGGTCTTTCTATTTCCCATTTAAGCTTTGTAGATGATTTCATTATTTTTGCAATGCTTTTATTCAACATATCAAGCATCAAGATTTTTTTAAATAAATTTGGTAGAAAGTGGTCTTCTATCAATGATAACAAAATATATTTTATTATTTCCTCAAGTATCTAATAATAAAATCAATCAAATCTACATATCACTAATTTTAAGCATCAACCCTTACCTCTAAAGTACTTTGATGCTCCTTTCTTTAAAGGCTTGAAATGATCCTATCACTTTCATGAGTTAATTCAAAAAAAATTTAAATTAAATATTTATTTGGGAATTCCATTTACTTTCCTTTGGTGGCAGGCTCTCTATTCTTAAAAGCATTCTCAATTCAATGCCTCTTTAGTTGATTCAAACTATTATCCCCACTAATGTTACTCTCATCAAAATTGATCACTTGCTTAATAAATTTTTTTGGGGGCTCCAATAATTCTATTAAAGAATGCATTGGACATCTTGGCATAAATGTTGTGGTCCTTGGGTGAAGGTGCTCTAGGTTGCAAACCTATTTTAGCTATCCTTTCTCTCATAAGCTCAGTGGAATTTTAGAAAGAATGATAGCCTTTGGGGTAATTTTATGATGAAACAATATTACCAAGGTTAACACCCTCTTATCTATTCTTATAAAGTTGGTGACTCTCAAGTTTGGAAAAGGCTTTGCTCCATTAAATGGGTTGTTGAATCTTTAATTTCTTGGGGTATTCATTCGGGTACTACTTTCTTTTGATAAGACAACTAGACTGGCAATGGCTCCATTGTCTCCCTTTTATCTACCCATTCTACTGCTATTATCAAAGTTAACTCTTTTTGGCATAATAAAAATTGGAATAAAAGTATACTTGAGAATTAGATCCCTATTTCTCTTTTTGACAATTTTGAAATATCCCATTTCTTCTAATAAACTTGATCAAATTCTTTTAAGCTTTCTTATAAAGCGATTTTGTTCTTAAAGAGGTTTGAAATTTTATTAGAAATAACAAAACCCCTTCAATTTTTATTAAACTTTGGAACAACATCATTCCCATTTCATTATTTTAACTTGGAGGATTTTGAATAACTTTATTCGTGGACTCTTTGGACTAAAGGGTTTTATTACCTTCAAAATGATTTTGTTGCTTTCATATTGAAAATGTTAATCATGTTTTGTCAATGGTGCTATTGCTTCTAAATTATGGCTTTGATATGGTATGATTTATTTAACTATTTTCATGGTTCTCTTTCTTTATATCAACTTCTTGAAGTTTGTTTCCATAAAAAATCTATGAAAGGTCATATCAAAGTTTTAATTACTATTACCCTTTCTTTATATCAATTTCTTGACTTTTAGTTATCCTTGGAATCTTGGTTGGCTTCCTTTCTCTTTGTTGGTTTTTTGTTTCTTCATCTTGGCTGATTTGCTACAACCTGATGTCTGAACCTTCTAAATCCTAATTAGGCTAAACCCTTTGGCTTTCTTTTCCCTCAAGTATGTTTAAACCTTGGTTCCATTAACCAATGATCCGTAACCTAAACCTATGTGATTGAAACTCTACCTATATTTTCTTTGTTTGTTTAACAATCACTATGGCTTGCCTTGGATGGCATATAGCATGCCTATGATGGCTTTGATGTTACTCACCTCCTTTCTTTGGTTGGTAGCTTTACATAAGATTATAACCCTTCTTATGAAGTTTGGATGCTCATATGTATTATTTCCCCTTGAACTAATTTTAACTGAGCATGAGCCATTTCATTATCAGCTCTCTCCTATTGCTGTCTTTATCCTTATCATTTTTCCTATGACTTTTGTCTTGGTAGTGTTTTTGCATAATTCTTTCATAGGTTGGAACTTTACCGAAGGCCTGGTCATTTCTAAGTCATCCCTATTGTTGTTGCTATGGAGCTTGCTTATATTGCTTTCACAAAGGAATCATGAACTGGTGCTGACTCAACCTTTTTTATTTTCATGCTTTATTTTGATTTACTCTGTCATTTTGCCCTCATGCTAGTTATTGTACTCTTTGCCTTCTTTAATGTAATTAGATGGGATTTAGCTCTATGGGTTTCAGCTCTATGAGGTAAATTCAGCTTTACCCTAACATGTTTTCCATTTATGATAATAAAATTCTGGGTTTTCCAAAAAATTAAACCCTAAATCTATTAAACCATAAAACCTTAACTAACCTACCACCGGCCAAAAGATACCAAGGCCACAAAACCTAAACCTTAAACCCTAAATTCCCTACCCAACCTAAACTATCCCCTGAACCTAAATATAAAACCTACCCTCTAACTCAAAACCCACCTTAAACCTAAACCCTAAAGCTACTCTTTAAACCTAAATCCTACTAACCACTCTAAACCAACTAAGCCAAAACCTAAACCCTGATCCATAAACCTAAGACCTAGATAAACCAAAATAAAATAAATAAATAAATAAACCTAAAATATAAATAAAATAAAATAAAATAAAATCAACCTACTAACTAAACCTAAACCTAAAATATAAAATAAATTAATAAAAATAAATTAAAATAAAATAAATAAAAACCTAAACTAAACTAAAATATAAAATAAACCAAAGAATAAAAAACATAAATAAAATAAAAACTAAATGTAAAATAAGAATAAAATAAACCTAAAATAAAATAAAATAAAAACTAAATGAAAATGTAAACCTAAAAAATAAACCTAAAAAATAAATAATAAATAAAACCTAAACCCTTAAACCTAATTAAAAAACCTAAAGCTAAACCAAAATGGGCATAAAATAAAATAAAAAAAATAATATATGGAGGTGGTGGTAAAAATGTTGGTTATGGAAGCAAGAAGAGTGAAATACAACTAAAAAATGATGGTGGAACTACTTGAGAATAGTTTAAATGGATATCTTAAAAATAAAAATAAAAATAATAACTCTATATGTGCTCAAACTCTTAAACTATAAAACACTATGAAATCAAAGAAATATTGAATTTAAATCACTTAAAATCTAAAACCCAAACCTAAACTAAAATATGAATAAACCTAAAACCTAAACCTAAACCTTGAACCTAAATAAAAAAAAATCTAAACTAAACCACAAAAAAATAAAATAAAAAAACCTAAACTAAAACCCTAAACCTCAAACCCTAAACCTAAACTAGACCCTAAATTAACTAAAATAAATAAAAAAACTTAAACCTAAAACTAAATAAAACCTATAAAAATAAAAAAAACCTAAAACAAAATAAAGAATAAAATAAAAATAAAATAAAGCATAAAAAAACATAAACCTAAACTACTAAACTAACATAAAATAAATTAAAAAATAAAATAAAAATAAAATCAAAATAAATAAATAAAACTTAAACTAAATAAAAAAAAATAAAACTAAATAAAATAAGATGAAATCTAAAAAATAAAATAAAATAAAATAAATAAAAAATAAAACCCTAAACATAAAATAATAAACTAAAATAAAACCTAAAAAAATAAATAAAAATAAAACTAAACTAAAAAAAGCTAAACCTAATATAAAAATAAAATAAACCTAAACCAAATCTAAAATAAATAAAACCTAAACCTAAACCTAAAATAAAAACCTAAACTAAATAAAATAAAAGATGAAGATAAACCTAAACCTAAACAAATAAGATAAAAAAAGCTAAAAGCACTTAATGTATAATAAAACCTAAAACTTAAAGAAAATCTAAAAACCTCATAAAAATAAAATAAAATGACCTAAACTAAAAATAAACTTAAACCTAAAATAAGCCTAAAATAAACTAAAACAAAACCTAAACTAAAATAAATAAAACAAAATAAATAAACTAAACTAAATAAAAATAAAATTAAACCAAAATAAAAATAAAAATAAAAAAAAGAATAAAATAAAAAATTAAACTAAAGAAAACCTAAGTTTACATGCTTAAAAAAAAAATAAAAAAACTCTAACCCAATAAAACCCCTAAAACTCTGAGCCACCAAACTACAGGCCAAACCCTACCCCAAATCCTAAACTAAACCTAACCCTAAACTAAACCAAAACCCTAGCAAAATCAAATCATAAAACCCTAAAAACCCAAACTAAACTAAAACTAAACCCTAAACCTAAACACCCTAAGCAAACCAAAAAACCTTAAACCTGACTAAACCACCAAACCCACAAACCACAAAATCAAACCCTAAAATCCACAAACCTAAACTTAAAACCTAAATAAACTCTAACCCTAAACCCAAAGTAAAACCACAAATAAAATGAAAAATACTAAAACTAAAAAACCTAAACCTAAACTAAATAAACTATAAATAAAACCTAAATAAATAAATAAATAAACCTAAACCTAAATAAAATAAAATAAAATAAAATAAAACCTAAACTAAAAAGCTAAAAAAAGAAAATAAAATAAACTAATAAAATAAACTAAAAATATAAATAAATAAAACCTAAACTAAATTAAAAATAAAATAAACCTAAAATAAAAAACTTAAATCAAATAAAACTAAACATAAAAGAAAAGAAAACAAACTTAAAATGAAAATAAAATAAAAAAAAAACTAAATAAAACCTAAAACCTAAAAAATAAAAAAATAAAACCTAAAATAAATAAAAAATAAAGCCAAAACCCTAAAACCTAAAATAAACCTAAACTAAACCAAAACCCTAATAAACCTTGAAACATCACTATCAACATAGATCTGACTAAAAATATATATAAAATTAACCTAAAATAAAAAATAAAACCAAAACTTAAAAATAAAATTAGAATAAAACTAAACTTAAATAAACTTAAAACCAAAAAAAATAAAATAAAATAAATAAACTAAACAAAATAAAAATAAAAAATAAAACCAAATAAAATAAAACTAAAATAAATAAAATAAATTAAATAAACTAAATAAACCTAAACTCTGAGTTTACTTAATATAAAATAAATAAAATAAATAAAATAAAATAAAATAATAAAACCTATACCATAAATCCTAAACCCCAAACTAAAATAAACTAAATTAAAATAAATACCTAAACTAAAACCTAAGATTCTAATCCAAAACAAAATAAAATAAAATAAACTAAAATAAACCTAAACCTAAATATAAACCAAAAATAAAAACCTAAAACCTAAACTTAAAGAATAAAAATGAAAACCTAAAAAAATAAAAAATAAAACCTAAACCTAAAATAAAATAAAAAATAAAACTAAACTAAAAATAAACATAAACACTAAATCCCAAAAAATAAACTAAAATTAAAAACATAAACCAAAATAAATAATCCTAATATAAATAAACCAAGATAAATAAAAATAAAAAATAAATCTAAATAAAAAATAAAATAAACTAAAGCCTAGAATTTGCTTGGGCTTTTAAAAACCCAGGCCAAACTAACCACTGATCCTGACCCAACACTAACCACTAAACCCAAACCCTAAACCCAAAATCCAAGCCAACCCTACTACCCTGGGCCACAGATAGATCCACTGACCCTAGCCATGAGCCCTGGTGGCTGAGCCCAGTGACCTGAGCTAACCCTAGGCCCTGGGGCCCTGAAACCCTGAGGCCTGAGGCCTAAGGCTAGGCTCAAGGCCTGGGCCTGGGTGGCCTGGATCTGAGCTGACCTGGGCCAAGCCAGACTGGGAGACTGGGCATTGGCCACAGGCCCAGGCCCTACACTATTCAGACTAAACCCTAAACCTAGGCTTACCTCTATAGCCTAAAAAAAAATTAAGAATAAAACCTATAAATAAATAAAATAAATAAAATAAAATAAAACTTTAAAACCTAAAAACCTAAAAAAAAATAAAATAAAAATAAAAAATTAATAAAATAAAATTAATAAAACTAAACTGAAAAATAAAAACCTAAATAAAATAAAAAAATTAAAATAAAATAAAAAATAAATAAACCTAAAATAAATAAAAAATAAAAACCTAAACTAAAAATAAACCTAAAATATAACTAAAAATAAATAAAAAATAAACTAAACCCTATAAAAACCCTAAACTAAAATAAAGTAAAATAAAACCAAGAACTAAACTAAAATAAATAAAACCTAAAACCTAAAATAAAATAAACATAAACGTTAACTATAAATAAAATAAAATAAAGTAAAAAAACTA
The DNA here is from genome assembly GCA_021442155.1 of Cymbidium sinense. NCBI lineage: Eukaryota > Viridiplantae > Streptophyta > Magnoliopsida > Asparagales > Orchidaceae > Cymbidium > Cymbidium sinense. The sequence goes on along the minus strand of CM038224.1, from coordinate 141,543,758 downwards.
ACTAAAACTAAAAGTAATACCTAAAATAAATAAAATAAATCTAAAAGTAATCCTAAATAAAAAATAAAACTAAACCTAAAATATAAAATAAAAAATAAAACTAAACTAAAAATAATCTTAAACATAAACCAAACCAAAAAAGATATCTTAAGATAAATAAACCTAAAATAAACTAAAATAAAATAAATAAAATAAAATATCCTAAAATAAATAAAAAATAAACTAAATAAATGTAAACCAGGTTTACTTTTTAAAATAAAATAAATAAATAAAAATTAAAAAAACCCTAATCCCTAAACCTACCTACCAAACCTTAAATCCTAAACCCAAATCTACCCAAACCCAGTCCTTAAACTACCCAAACCCTAAACCTACCCTAAAACCTTAACCTAAACCTAAACCCTAAATGTAAACCCCAAAACCTAAACCATAAAAAAATACCCTAAACCTAAACCTAAAGTAGATAAAACCTAAAATAAAATAAATAAATAAAACTAAAATAAATAATAAAATAACTTAAACTAAATCCTAAACCAAAACCTAAACTTAAAATAAAATAAAATAAAAATCAAAATAAACTAAAATAAAATAACTAAAACCTAAACTTAATAAAATAAAATAAACCTAAAAAATAAATAAAATAAAAGTAAATGTAAAATAAAATAAAAAAAAAAAACTAAATAAAACCTAAACCCTTAAAAACCTAAAATCCAAATAAAAAACCTAAACCTTAAAGAAATAAAATAAAATAACCTAACCTTTCTAAATAAACTAAATTAAATAAATAAAACCTAAATCTACTTAAATAAACTAAACCTACACAAACTAAATATATAAAGTAAAAAATCATACCTAAACTAAAAATAAAACCTTTAACCTAAAACCTATAACCTAAACCTAAATAAAATAAAACCTAAACTAAACTAAAATAAAATAAAACCTAAATCTATAATAAAATAAAATAAACAAAATTATAAAATAAACATAAACTTAAACTTAAACCTAAAAAAAATAAACTAAATAAAAAAACCTAAACTAAAATAAATAAATCAAAATTTAAATAAAAAAAAGAAACCTAAACAAAGTAAAAAATAAAAAACTAAAATAAATAAAATATAAACTAAACAAACTAAATCATAAATCCTTATAATTTTTTAAAAAAACCCTAGCCAAAATCCTATTAAAACCCTAGACCTAAACCCTAAACCAATTGATTAGTTAATTTTCAAGTTTAGTATGTTTTTTCAAAAGATTTTAGTTTTTTTTGTCTAATAATTTGGGTATTGAAGAGGAAGGGCTTGTGAATTTCCTTCTTAATAAATATTTTTTGCTCCCTTTCTTAATATCCATACTCATTTACCTTTAATAAATTCTAATGTCTTGGATGAAGAGAATTCACTTATATCGAGTCTTCTTCATCACACTAATGTTGCTAAATCCTTCTCGGATGATGGTTATATGGGAAAAGAAAATGGTTTCCAAACTTATCATGCTAATAAGAGATAGAATGTTAAAAATTTCCCTCCCAAATTGTCAAAAAAAAACTAGATTTGTTGCAGCCTCCCTCTCCTCTCTTAATTAATCTTTTTGCTAACCACACTTTATTTCTTTATGTTTAATTTTCTTGTTTGGAATGTTAGAGGGATCGATACTCTCTCTATTCGTAATTGTATTAAAATCTTTGTCAAATTCATAATATTTATTTACTTATTATTGAGCCTCTTATTCATGTTAATAAAATTAATCATGTTGCTAAATGATTAGTTTCAATAATTTTTCTCTAATGTTAGTAATAATATTTGGTGTTTTGGATTAAATTTTGTTAATGTTTCTATTCTTGATGATTTTCAACAAGTATTCAACACTTAAATCTCTTATGGTGAATAGTATGTTTTGGGCTCTTTTATTTATGCATCTTGTAATAGATCTGGTAGAAATCTTTTTTGGGATAATTTGAAGATTTTTTCTACAACTATCAATAAACCTTGGTTTGTTGGTGGATTTCAACATTATTTTATTCTTTTGAATGATGTGGTGGTTGCTCTCCTAATATTCATTCCATGGAAGAATTTTCCAATATGATCCTTGATTATATTAATTTGATATTGGCTTTTAAGGGTTCTAATTAAACTTGGCAAAACTCTAGACTTTGGCAAGGTTGGACAATTCATTTTAATACTCATTGGATTACTCAATGGCTTATTACTTCTATTGATCATTTAAGCAGACCTTGTCTGATCATGCTCCTTTTTGGTTTCTATTATAGATAATTCTAAAATATTAAAGAATTTCTCTCCTTTTAGATTTCAAAATATGTGGATTCAACATATTAATGTTGACCTCACTTTCAGTGTAAGTTCTCAACCTTCTCTTCTTTGACTTAGGAATATTCTAGAAACTAAGACTTCCTTGGTCATAAGACACTTCTAGTGATTAGGTGAACACATAACCTAAACCTAGAGACTTGGAAGGGTTAATAATAGGATTAGGCTATGCCTTAGGGATTAAGAAGACTCACCTACTCTATAGCCTAAATTTGACCTGTGTTCACCTTCTCCAAACCTCAAATTCAATTTAAATAATAAAATCCAAATTCAAATCCAAATCAAATGATTGAAGCATGATCGAATCCAAAATTGAAATCCTTCCTAAGCCTATGATTTATCTTTTGGACTTAGCCTTACAAATCCAAATCAATCCAAATTCAATTGATTTCCTCAAAGATAAATTTAACCCTTCAATCAATTTATCAATTCAAAGTCAAATGCAATTCAAATCATGATCCAAACTTAAATCCAAATCAAATCAAATCCAAATCCAAACCTTTTAAATTTCATGGACTTAGCCAAGTTCTACCTAAAATCAATCAATCCTTCAATCATCATTCCAAGTTCTACCAAAATCATAATCAAAACCATCAAGTAAATCATTCATATTAGAATTCAAAATCAAATGCAATTTTAGTCAAGTTTATCTAAATTAAATTAAATCATGATTTGAATGTTAAGTCTAATATATATATATATATAAAGAAAAGACAATAACAAACAAAATTATAATTTAACATACACAATCCATTTTAAATGTAAAATGAACTATAGAGAGAGAGAGAGAGATTAAACCAATTCTAAACTTCAAAGAAATTTATTCAGAATTAAATCAAAATAAAAACTAAAATAAATGTTATATATATAATATATTAACCATTAAATTAAAATAATTAATTTATCAAATTATGAATCCATATTATCAACAATTATTAATCATAATTAAAATTATCTTATTTTATACACATAACTTATAAATTTTCAATTCAATTATTTACTAAAGTTATTAAAATTATGTAAAACTTTTAAAATCATTTATTTAAAAAATCAAGTTTCACCAAATTATTTAAAAAAAGTGAAAAGACAAAACTATTAAATGACCTACTTGCTAATTTATTTGATCATGACAACACATAAAAAATGTAAAAAGAAAGAAATAAAAGGGGAATGTTGGGAGAACTTGGGGCATGTAGACAAAGTTGACATCTCTCTCTCTCTCTCTCTCTCTCTCTCAACAAAAACATAACACACTAAAAAAATGAGGCCTTGTCCTTTTTCTCATCTCCCTTGAGAAGTCAAAGCCCTCTCACTCTTACTTGAGAGGCATCTCTCATCCCATCCAAAAAATAAATAAAAATATCTCCAGAACCTCTCCTCCACTGAACACAAAGTCGAAAGTGAACTCTCCCCCACGTCCATCTCTTTCTCTCAACCAAGTGAAGCCTAGCTGACCTAAGCATCAACCATGCCTCCCTATTTCTCTAGCAGGTGACCTCTCTTCCCTCACTTTCTCCAAAATCAAGACACTGCAGTGGCATGTATGGTTATGAGACTTCCTTGATCCCAATTAGCCCCCATAAATCTACCTGTAAGCACATGAGACATCCTATGAATTTTATATTGATCGAACCATGCCACTCATAGCAGCCTCCGGTGAACTCTCCTTATATGCCTCATACTCTTTCATAAAGATGACTTTCCCCCAATCGATCCCATTTCTTCATCTTCTCCCATTGCATCAATGGTGGGAGAAGAACCATCAAGGTCTCCAGATGGTTCTCACGGATTTAGTGAAGAAAGAATCCCTGAAATTGTCAAGGCCGTGATTGTCCTCCGGAGCCCATTGAGGTCTCCTTGGAGGAGATCGATCGAAGAAGATCCAAAGGATCATAGATGACATGATTATGGTCATGCAAGGCCCCTAGCGTTGCTCCTACTCCATAGATAGTATTCCTTTGAGGAAATGACCTTGGACATGGAATAGGTGTAAGTATTGATGAAGAATATATGCCGGATTTAATTGCCACGAAAGCCATCCTCAATGATCTACAAATTCCAAATCAAAGGCATTGGTAGCATGGAGGGTTCTTTAATGATCTATAATGGTATGCTCAGCTTTTAGAGGCTTTTGAACCTAATGTTCTCAATGCCCTAACACATCATATATATATATTATCGGTGGAGATTATTATTCTTGAAGACACAAAGAATACATTAGCTATGCTCTAAGAGTGAAACCATGCACAAGACCATCGACCTTTTGATCTTCTAGTAATTAATCAAAACTTTAGAAGAAGGGAAAACAACTTTATTCTTTGAAAGATGTTTGAAGCATTGATGGATTTAGAGCTATGGTAGAGTGGCATCTAGGTGAAGGTCATAGGTCACGATCATTTTCTCAACCTATATGGATGGCTCGCATATTATAACATGAGTTTGATCATGAATGGGACTATATATGTGGATAAGATTATTCTAAGAACATTCAAAAGTTGAGAATCTAGATTTGACTCTTTTGATAGGATGCCCAAAGCTAGGTGTCTATGAGCAAATGAGGAGGAAGTGAACCATAGAGCAAAGAAAAAGAATGCTAGTGAATGTATTGTGGATCCAACCTTTATAGCCATGCACTTTACTTTTTAATCATTTTGGCAGAGTTTAGAGACAAAATTAAGACTATTCATTTTATATGTTTGAAGTGAATAGTTTTGATTAGCGAATGGCATAGTGATTTGATTCCACCTATCAAGCCATGATTAATTCATGGGTTTTTGATATTTAATCAAATGATCATGATTAATCAAATATTTATTTATTATTAAATTAAATCATATAAAAAAAGAGTTAATCAATCTTTAGAATAAAAAATAAAGAAATAATATGTGATCAAAGAAAATACCAAAAATTGTACAAATTAAATTATTATAAAATTTATGTAAAGCTTAGTATAAAATAATTAACTAAACCAATAATTTTATAAATATTATAATCAAATATAAAAAGTTATTTGAATATAATTTATGAAAGTCAATTATAAAATCAATTCAATCCTAATTGTTATATGTTGATCTTAAAAGTCAAAAGAAATTTAGTTATGAGACATATCCTTAATTATAATTAATTTAACTATTAATTACAATTGACTAAGCTTTATTTGATTAGTTATTCATATAAAATATTGGAGGAAAATGATTAGGACTTCTTTCCTAATTATTTCCTCTAATTTATTTCATTAAGAGAGGGGATTTATGGAATAGGATTGGGACCTCTTTCCCAACCCATTCCATAAATCCATTTCATTTAGAGGATAATTAATCAATTTGGAAAATTAAGTAAGAGAAATTGATTAATTAATTAATGATTTTTTAAATTAAAATTACAATCATATCTGATCTTCATTAATTAATTCATGGGTAGATCTTTAGGTGTTTAATAGCCTAAAGAAAGTTAATGAAATTATGATTTACCCATATGTGTTGGAAAATCAAAAGTAATTAATTAAGTTCCTTAATCTAATTAATCAATAATTGTGAGCTAATTGCATTACCCTTTCATTTCTTAGGATCATTGCAAGTTATTTTCCATGCATATCATGTTGGCTCATAATTATTTAATTAATTACTTTAAGGTAACATAGGTAAGGGTTAATTAGTGAATTTAATGCATATTACAACCTAATTAATAAAATCACTTAATCATTTTATTAAACTAAATCAATTCACATGGGAATGTGTTAGGATTAGCAAACTTTCCTTCATTTCATTAAATCAAAAAAACATAATTTAAAAGTGACATAAGAAACTTTGGTTTGCTTGAAATGTTTTATTTGATATGATTGTCTTAGGAATTAATTTAATTGAAATGAAATCATGTGTTTATGTTTAGTTATTCCTCTCCAATCATATTAAATGTTGTCTGTCGTTTGATTCATGCATTCATCTTTTGCAAAATTAACTAAATCAAATGGTTCCCTGTATGTCAAACTTGCATGTGCTGATTTAATTTAATATAAGTGGCTATTATCACTATTAAATCAAAGTTATTTTCAAAAGTTTATAAGTCAGCTATAACATTTGGAGTGATAATAGTTATAAATATTTATAAGCTTGCATGTGTCTATGGCTTAGAACATGTGATATGGAGTTCTCTTTCTTTAGTATATATGGATTTACATAAAGTTTGAATGTTAACAAGTGTATAGTACATTTGAAAAGGACATAACATTTGTTTGAATTCATTCAATGTATTTCTATGTTAGAATTTAGATAGAACTTTAGCTCACATGTAAAAATAAATCAATTGAAAAAAATATAACTTTTGCATGATTTTCCATTCTTGTAGTCACTTGTACATTCATGTGTATTCAAGAATAGTGGGTATATCTAGTCTGACATTCAGGGATGCAAGGCTTTAAGTAGCCCCAAGGAGGTCTTTACCACTCCCTAGTTTAACAATGGCATGAAGTATCCATTAAAACTTTTATACACTTGTATGTGCATTTAGCTAATGAATGAAAATCTCCTTTTCAACTTTAGCTCACATGTATAAATAATTCAATTGAAAGAAATACAACTTTTGCATGATTTTCCATTCTTGTAGTCACTTGTACATTCATGTGTATTCAAGAATAGTTGGTATATCTCTATGGACATTCGGGGATACAAGGCTTTAAGTAGCCCCAAGGAGGTCTTTACCTCTCCTAGTTTAATAATAAGTATCCACTTAATACTTTTATACACTTCTATGTGCATTTAGCAAATGAATGAAAATCTCTTTTTCAACTTTAGCTCATATGTAAAAATAATTCAATTTAAATAAATATGACTTTTGCATGATTTTCCATTCTTGTAGTCATTTGTACATTCATGTGTATTCAAGAATAATGGCTATATCTAATCTAGATATTCCAAGGATGTAACTTTAAAGTAGAGGTCTTTACCTCATTCCACTAGTTTAATAATGATGAAGTATCCACTTAAAATTTTATACACTGTATGTGCATTTAGCTAATAAATGAAAATCTCCTTTTCTACAAATATACATCTACATTCATCATCTAAGTGTGTTAAAATTGTGTAGGTATATTTAGATTAATATTATATGCATGTTACATGTGATGGAAAGGAATGATTGAACATATGCCATGTGATAGTAATTCAATTGAATTAATCTTAAGATTCCTTTCATATTAAATAAGATTATTTTAAGTGAGCCTAAACTTAGATTAAGTTAAAATTAATAAAGCATTCACTAAAGAGAACTAAATCAAAACATGCTTTAGAAAGTGGCTTAAGGTAGGGATGAAAGGGCAATCTCTTTTCTTCTTTATAACACTTAGTTGCTAAGTGTAATCAAATGAAACAAAAACACAAATTAAAATTCTCAAATCAATTAAATAACTTCAAGTGAAACCATTCATGTTAAATTAAATCTTTCTAAACTTAGAGAACTACTTCTAAGAATACCACACAAGCCTTAACACACACATTAGAATTAAGTCACTACTTCTAGCTTTATGTTAGGGTGATGTTTGGTATGATGTCTATTTTGGTTTGTGATGTATTGTTATAGACTAGATCTTAGCATGTATGCCTCATAGACTGGATGGTAGGCTGTGATTAGCTTAATCATATTTTTTGTTGGAGATTATTCTTAAGGGGTCACTTAAAAATAAATATAAGTGCTCTCTTTGTAGGTTGCTTAAGCCCCTAAGCATAATCCAAGTTAGGGCGGTGGGCTTGTTACCCATGCGGTGCTAAGTCCAATCTGATATACATAATTGCGATTGTATGTATGTTTAACTAACCTGTTTTTGTGTAGATTTACTTTTCCTATTCTTAATGTGTATTAGGAATTAAGATTAGTGCTATGGGAGATAAGATGAGCATTGGCTAGAAGGCTTTATCCGGCCATGTGATGCCTTTGAAGTGGAGCAAATTAAATCAAAGGAAAGAAATGAAGACTTGAAGAAGAAGAATGAAGACCCCATAGCATTCATTCATTATAAATTATAATTATTATTTTGTAATTTTGGGTTGTATAAGGGTAGAGCTCGGCTACCCATCTTTTCTTTTTGGGTTGTACGGTGGTACCCGACCGTGTCATCCTTTTATTCTTTCATGATAGTTATAGAAATTGGTTGATGATTTGTTTATGATGTGTACTAGAAATTGCATGCTTTTCTTAATTTCTTAAATGATTGATGTTTGAATGTGTGGCTTGGTGATTAGGCTCTTAGAAAAAATAAATCTTTTACCAACTAACTCATAACTAAGTTTTAAATAATTCATAACCTCACATAAAGCCTAGGCATTAAATCAAGATAATTAAAAGATTTAGCAAAAGTTGTTGAATGTTGTATGTCTCACATGCATGTATTGCACTCTTGCTAAGAGAGGGTTTCCATCCATGCACCATAGGGAAGGCTTGACCTTTGAGGGCCTCTGGTGGAAAACACCTCTTTCCCATTTTAGCTAATAACCTAACTTCATCATGCATATAGGCATACAAATCCCAAAACCTTTGTCAAAATGAAGTGTCCAAAATCAAATAAAATTTAAAAAGATTTGCATTTGTAGATTAAGTCATTACTCATACCACTCATGCTCTAGTCTCTTAGGGAGTGGGTTCAAGGACTTTTCTTTTTAATTTAACTATCTTTCAAATGCATAAGACTTGCCTACATGGTTTTAAGATCATAGGAGGAGTTAGCTAGCGGCCACTCCAGGTAGTTATAAGCCCAAAAAATGGGTGGTTTATTCTATCTTGTGGAGGAAAACCTTATGCCCATTTTTGCTTAGACTTAGGTTGTCTTTGGCTTATGCCAAAGCTCCCTAGATATAGTGAGGTTGCTATTTCTTTATACTAAATATCCTCTCCTCTTAGGCATTTCCACAACTTTGTTGTTGGATTATAAGTCCTAGCTTTCTAATAAAATGTCAACTTCAATAAAATTAATCTCTTCAACTTATATAAAGCCCAATAATAGGATATATTGGAATGCTCACTAGGCTTCTCCTTGAACAATCCTATTTAATTTTAATACAAACAATCCTTTGATAGTCCTTGAAATCTTTGGAGACCTTAATTTCTACTTTAATCGAGTATTCCTAAGGAATTCCATTCCTTAGGATGTAATTAACTATGGGGCTTGCCTCCATAGGAACTTAATGAACCACTTAAAATAAACCCTACTTTACTTTTCAACATAAAGTAGGGGAAAGATCTCCGATGTATTAGAAGACCCATCATGCCTTAGGAGTCCTTATTAGGTGATTAGGTCCATTATAGGATAGTGATTTCTATCTTTCAAGATAGTGCATCATTCTTTAATGTTGTAGATCACTTCAATAAGTACCCCAAAGATCTATGTGGTGTCCCACATCTCAAAATAAACACCATAATTAATTTTTTAATGTTATGGCTAATAATTGGAAAGCTCTTTTACATAATGATAATTCGATTAGGGGAATGAATAGACTATGGTTTAAACTAAAATGACTTAAACAAAATCTAGTTTGGTGGAATAAGCATTATTTTAAAAATCTTTTTGGTAATATGAAGGATATGGAAATTTTGGTTTATGATCTTGAAGTTTCTATTATGATAGAACCTTCCAAGATTATGGACTTGAATGAGGCGAAGGATAAACTTGTTAATTTTCAAAATATGGAAGAAACTTATTGGCATCAAAAGGTACTAGTAAACATATTTGATGGTGATAGGAATACTAGGTATTTACATGCTTTAGTTAATAAAAGATAGCTTTAAATAATATTTAGAAAATTAAAATGATAATGGAGAATGGATTATGAGAATAATGATATTAAGGATTTGATTATAATTATTTAGAAATATTCTTAATAAGACTTGCTCTTATGAAGCTATTTCTAAATCGTACTTGATTCCATCTATTATTACAAATGATGATAATGCTTTGCTTACTATTTTGCCTAATGAAGATGAAAATTTTAAAGTTCTTAATAGCATGAACATAGATTCTATTGCTAGACCAGACATTTTCACTAATTAATTTTTTAAAAAATGTTGGTTTATTATTAAAAATGATTTGATTGATGTAGTGGTTGATTTCTTTAATGGTAATCCTTTTCATAAATATTTTTCTAGCACTTCTGTTGTTCTCATACCAAAGAAAGATAATTTGAACTATTGGAGTGAGCTTAGACATATTAGTCATTGGACCTTCTTCAATAAGTTAATTTCTAAAATTATTGCCAACATGCGTAGTCCTCCTCTTCATAAGATTATATCTCTTAACAAAACTAGTTTTGTTAGAGGTAGATCTATTTCTTATAATATTTTACCTGTCCAAGAATTAATTCATGATTTAGATGCTTAGACTAGAGGTGGAAACATTCTTTCCAAATTAGATATTTACAGAACTCTTCGTGGTCTTCCTGTTACTCATTTAAGCTTTGTGGATTATTTCATTATTTTTTGCAATGCTTCTATTCATCATATCAAGAATCTTAAGAATTTTTTAAATACATTTGGTAGAGAAAGTGGCCTTACTATCAATGATAACAAAAGCTTTTTTATTACTTTATTTAGTATCTCCAATAATAAAATCAATCACATCATGCATATCACTAATTTTAAACATTAACATTTACCTCTTAAGTACTTAGGTTCTCCTCTTTTCAAAGGTCAAAAATGATCCCATCTTTTTAGTGAGTTAATTCATAAAATTTTAAATAATATATATTTTGGGAATTTTATTTACTCTCATTTGTGCTCACTATTCTTAAAAGCACTCTCAATTCAATGCATCTATATTTGATTCAAACTATTATTCCTACTAATTCTACTCTTATCAATTGATCTTGCTTGATAAATTTTTTTGTAGATTCAATAATTCTATTAAAAGAATGCATTGGACATCCTGGCATAAATGATGTGGTCCTTTGGGTGAAGGTGGTCTTAGTTGCAAACCTATTTGTGAAGCTATTTTTTCCTTCTCTCGTAAGCTCTGGTGAAATTTTATGATTGAAAAATATTACCAAGGTAAACACCCTCTTAGTTGTGCTTATAAAGTTGATGACTCTCTGGTTTGGAAAAAGCTTTGTTCCATTAAATGGATTACTGAATCGTTAATATATTGTGGTATTCATTCGGGTTCATCCTTCATTTGGCAAGACAATTGGATTGTCAATGGCTCTATTGACTCCTTTTTATCTACACACTCTATTGCAATCAAAGTTAACTCTTTTGGCTTAATAACAATTGGAATGAAACAAACTTGAATTATATCTCTATTTCTCTTGTTGATAACTTTAGAGATGCCCCTTTTTTTCTAACAAAGATCAAATTCTTTTAAGCTCTCTTATAATGGTGATTCGTTCTTAATGAGGTTTGGAATTTATTAGAGATAGAACTCTAATGTTTTCATTAAACTTTGGAACAATATCATTCCCATTTCGTATTTGGTTTTAGCTTGGAGGATTTTGAATAACTTTATTCTGTAGATTTATTGCTAGAATAAATGGTTTTATTTACCTTCTAAGTGCTATTGTTGCTTTCATATTGAAAATGTTAATCATGTTTTTTTCAATGGTGCCACTACTTCCAAATTATGGATATGGTATGATGATTTATTTAACACTAACTATTTTCATGTTCTCCTTTCTTTATATCAACTTCTTGAAGCTTGTTTCCAAAAAACTATGAAATTTCATATCAAAATCTTAATTTATATTACCTTTATTTGGTTCATTTGGATGGATAGAAATGATGTTAAATATCATGGTATTCTAACTAATCATAAAAGGATCCTAGCTAGAACTTAAGAAAAAAATTCATGCTTTATTTAATGCTAATTTAATTAGTAACATCCATTTTAGAGGTTATAAATTTGTGGCTAAAAAATTGGGTCTCATTCTGCCTAATGTTTCTTTCAGTAAGGCTATTAGGATTATCCATTGTATCTAACCTAATGAGAACTTTATTTAAATTAATACTGATGGTTCAGCTTCACCTAATAAATATGGTTGTGGTGGTATTATTAGGGATTCCAAAGGTACTATCATTTATGCTTTTGTTTATCCCCTCAATGCCTGTTCTATTATTTATGCTGAGCTTGTGGCTGTTAATAAAGCTATTGATATTTTTTTGAACAAAGGCCTCTTTAATATTTGGACTGAAGTTGATGCTCTTCTTTTACTTGATATGCTTACTTTGAATAAAATGGGGAATGCTAACTTATTTTATCTCCTTAATCACACTAAAACCCTTCTCTCTCAAGTTTGCTACAAATTTTCTCATGTTCTTCATGAAGGTAATGCTTGTGCATATTTCCTAGCCAATTTGGGTGTTGAATTAAATGAGCATGCTATATTAGATAATCAAAACTTACTTAAGCTGTTGAGAGACTTGGTTATTATCGATAACTCCAGACTGCCTTACTTGAGACTTTAACTTGTGGCTTTTTCTTTTGGTCTTTGGCTATGGTGTTTTATTTGAGCCTTTTTATTGATTGTTGCTTTTATGCTTTCCTATATTAGATTGCTTGTTATTCTTCTTTAGGTTCTTGGCTAACCTCATTTTCTATGAGTGCTGCCTTATTTAGTGGATGCTATTATTTATTTTAACCCTCTGTCTAGTTGTCCTAGGTGGTTTTTGTTTGAAGGCTATTGTTATTCTTTTCATTTCTATCCTAGTGTTAGGCTTTTTGGTGGTTGCTACTTTCCTTTCCTATTTTGGCTTAATGGTTATTGATTATTGGTTGTTTTGACTTGTGGCTTGAAGGTTGATGTTTTGTGGTTGTTGCCTTCTTATTCTTTGGTGGTGGTTGTTTTTCTGGGAGAAGGACCTTATTTTGCTCTGTTGTTCCTATTCTCGCTAGTCTGGGTGGGTTGTCCTCCCAAGCTTTTCTTTCCTTGGTTATTTTCCTAGGTGATTACCATAATTATTTCTTGGTTGTTTTTGGTGGCCTCCTATTGGGTTGTGGCTATGCAAGCTATCAATCATTCCCTCTAAATAAGGTTTACCTCATATCTGGGTTGGTTGCTTCTTTATTTGAGTTGGATCTTCTACTACTGTGGTGGTTGCTTGGGTGGCCTTTTGGCAAGGTTAATTGGTTGTGTTGGTTATTGACTGGTGGCTATGTTATGGTTTTACCTCCTCGTCATGGTAGATCTTGGGGGTTCTGGTGGTTTATCTGGATTGGTTTGGTGGAGGCTATTTGTTGGCTATTATTTTTCTATTTTGTTAATTGGGACTTAGTGGTCAGTTTTGATAGTTTTGTTTTGGTTCTTTTGGTTTTATTTTCAGCATACTTCTATAATGGTCTTCCTCTCCTGGTTGTAGCTACTTATCTTTTGCTTCTTTTTTGTTATTTTGGTGGCAGCTTAGCTATGGGTATATTTTCTCCTAGCATAAATGTTGTTTGCTGGTGAACTGGGTGGCTCTATTGGATGTTTACTTCTATTTTGTTGCTGGTGAGCTCTTATGGTTTTTTTGGTCTTGGTTTTTGGTTTGTTGTCATTTTGGGTTAGCTGGTTGAAGGTTGTTTAGTGGCTATTGTTCTGCCCTAGATGATGGTGACTTGGTTTGGTGTCTTGGATTTTATTTTAGCTAGGGTATTACCTCTTTCTGGTGTATTTTTCCCTCCTTGTTTCCTAATACCGACCTCTTGGTTTGTGGTGGTGGTTTTATTATTACATTGGTTATTCTTGGTGGTAGCCTTGCTGGATGCTCCTTTGGTCTTTTGCTTATCTATCTCGGTGGAACTGTGGCTCCCCCTTTTATCTCTTTCTTGTCTGCTTGGGTTATCCTAAACCTAAAAATAAAATAAATAAAAGCCTAAACTAAACTAAAAAATAAAATAAACCTAAAAATTAAAAAACCTAAATAAAAAAACTAAACCTATAATAAAAATAAAATAAATCTAACAAAGTAAAATGAAAACCTAAACTTAAACCTAAATATAAAATATAAAACCTAAACCTAAAATATAAAATAAAAATAAAACTAAACTAAAAAATAAACCCAAACCTAAACCTAAACAAAAAAAAAACAAATTAAAATAAAAAACCTAAACTAAAATAAATAAATGAAACTAAATAAAAATAAAAATAAACCTAAATAAAAATAAAAAATATAATAAACTAAAACAAATAAAAAATAAACCAAATAAACCTAAACCTAATGTTAACTTAATTTGTAAATCCTAAACCCTAAACCCTCCTACAACACACAATAAACCCTAAAACCATAAACACTCCATTTCTAAACTAACTCTAAATCCTAAACCCTAAAAAATCATAAACACTAAACCATAAATCATAAACCCTACAATAACCCTAAACTCTAAACCTTAAACCCTAAACCCTAAACTAACCCAAAAAATCCTAAATCCTAGACCCTAAATGCTAAACCCTAAACCTCTATAAACACTCCCAAATCCCTAAAATAAACCTAAAACCCCAAAACACTAAACCCTAAACCCTAAACACTAAACCCAAAACCTAAAACCCTAACCCTAAACCTTAAACCCTAAACCCTAAACCTTAAACCCTAAATCCTAAACCCTAAACCTAAACCTAAAGTAACAAAATAAATAAAAAAATAAACCTAAACCCTAAGAATTGGCGGAACCTTGATGGCAGGAACATCACCATTAACCTCAAACCTAAACAAAGGCAGATAAAGCGACAAAAGAGGTGAACAAAGCTAAACTTATCATAGTGTTGGTGGGAGATTTGGAGGTTCTGGTGGACATGGAGGTGGTGGTCGGAATAATGGTGGTTATGAAGGAGAGAGGAGCGACATAGGTTACAGTCATGGTGGTGGTAGAGGGAGAGATCGAGGATATGATGGTGGATCCAGAGGTCCTTCTAAATTGAGAAATCAAGAGCCATCTGATCTCGCTATGTAACTATCTTTATAGTAGAGATGGTTCTAGTTATCTGGGTTTTTTATTTATTATATGTATGCTCATTTTTATCTATGTCATAGCTTGTGTCTTAGAAAACTTGGTGTGCAACTTGGTTGATGTAATCGAAAAGAATAAATGTTGAATCTGAATTTATTCTCTGTTAAAAAAAAAACCTTAAAACCTAAAACTTATACCCTAAATCCTAAACCCTAAACCATAAATTAAAACCTAAACCCTTAACCTAAAACCTAAACCCTAAACTCTAAACCCTAAAAACCCTAAACCTTAAACCCTAAGCACTAAACTCTAAACCCTAAACCCTAAACCCTAACCCTAAAAGCCTAAACCCTAAACCCTAAACCCTAAAACCTAAACCTAAATAAAAAATAAAATAAAATAAAATAAAAACTTAAACTAAAACCTAAACCTAAACTAAAAAAATAAAATAAACCTAAAAATAAAAAACCTAAATAAAATAAAAACTAAACTTAAAATAAAAATAAAATAAACCTAAGATAAAATAATATAAAAAGTAAATAAAAACCTAAACCTAAAATATAAACCTCAAAATAAAACAAAAAACTAAATTAATACTAACACCTAAACCCTGAATAAAAAAAAACAAAACCTAAAATAAAAATAAAATAAACAAAATAAAATAAAATAAACCTAAACTTAAACTAAAAGAAACTAAACTAAAATAAATAAAACCTAAACCAAAACCTAAAATCAACTAAACCTAAACCTAAACCTAAACTAAATAAAATGTATTAAATTAAAAACAAAACCTAAGCCTAAACTAAAAAATAAAGCCTAAATGTAACCTAAAATAACAACCTAAAACCTAAACCTAATAAAATAAAATAAAAATCTAAACCTAAACCTCATAATAAAAAATAAAACCTAAACCTAAACATTCAAATAAAAATAAAACTAAACACAGAGATAAACCTCAACCTAAACCTAAACCTAAAAAATAAAATAAAATAAAAAACCTAATCTAAAATAAATAAACCAAAAATGAATAAACTAAACTACATATAAATAAAAATAAACCTAAATAAAAAATAAAATAAAATAAACTAAAATAAATAAAAAATAAACTAAACAAACCTAAACCTACCGGTTTACTTAATTTTTTTTAAAAGAAAAACCCTAAACCCTAAACTTTAAACCCTAAACCTTAAACCTATAACCTTAAACCCTAACCCTAAACCTACAACCCTAAACCCTAAACTTTATAGCTTAAACCATAAACCATAAACCCAAAAAAAACCCCAAACCCTAACACCGTAAACCTTAAGCCCTAAAAAACCATAAACTCTAAACACTAAACACTAAACCTAAACTAACCTAAGCCCTAAAATCCTAAATCCTAAACCAGAAACTCTAAAAACCCTAGACCCTCAACTAACCCTAAACCCCAAGCTAACCATAAACCCTAAACCCTAAAATCCCTAAATCTTAAAGCCTAAACCCTAAACCCTAAACCCTAAACCCTAAGACCTAAAAACTTTAAACCCTAAATCCTAAACCCTAAAAAACCCTAAACCTTAAACCCTAAACACTAAAAGCCTAGACTTTAAACCATAAACCCAAATAAACTATAAACCCTAACCCTAAGCCCCCTATAATCCTAAACCCTAAACCCTAAAACCTATGACCCTAAACCCTAAACCCTAAACCATAAACCCTAAACCCTATACTTGAACCCTTAAAACCTAAAATCTTAAACATAAACTAAATAAAACATAAAAATAAAATAAATAAAAAACCTAAACCTAAATAAAATAAAATAATAAAATAAAAAGAAACCTAAACTGAAATGTAAACCTAAAAATAAAATAAAATAAAAGGTAAAAGCTATACTAAAATAAAATAAATAAAACCTTAACTAAATTAAAAAATAAAAAACATAATAAAATAAAAACTAAACTTAAAATTTAAATAAAATAAACCTAAAATAAAATAAATTAAATTAAATAAAAACCTTAACCTAAAAATAAACCCAAAAATAAAACCTAAAAATATAGGAAAAATAAAACCTAAACCCTAAACCAAAAAAAAACTAAACCTAAAATAAAAATAAAATAAACCTAAACCTAAACTAAAATAAACTAAACTAAAATAAATAAAACCTAAACCCAAACCTAATATAAATTAAACCTAAACCTAAACCTAAACTAAAAAAATAAAATAAAATAAAAATAATCCTAAACCTAAAATAAAAAATAAAACATTAAAACAATGTTAAAATAAAAACCTAAACCTATAAATATAAAATAAAATCCTAAACCTAAACCTAAATAAAAAGAAAACCTAAACCTAAAAAATAAAATAAAATATAACTAAACTAAAAACTAAACCTAAAGCTAAACTTAAAAAATTAACTAAAATAAATAAACGTAAAATAAATAAACTAAACTAAATAAAAATAAAAATAAACCTAAATAAAAATATATATATAATAAACTAAAATAAATAAAAAAATTAACTAAATTAAAAATAACCTTAACTATTTTTTTTTAAAACCCTAACTAAATTAACCATAAACCCTAAACCCTAAAACCCTAAATCGTAAACGCAAAACCCTAAACCCTAAACCCTAAACCCTAAACCCTAAACCCTAAACCCTAAAACCCTAAACCCAAAATCCTAAACCTTAAACCCTAAAACCTACAACTCTAAACCCTAAACCCAAAACCCTAAATCCTAAATCATAAACCCTAAACCATAAATCCTTAACCCTAAACCCTAATCCCTAAACAACCATAACCCCTAAAACCTTAAACCCTAAACCATAAACACTAAACCCTAAACCCAAACCCTAAATCAAAACCTAAAGTAACTAAATAAATTAGAAACTAAACCTAAACCCTAAAATTGAATAAACCTAAACCTAAACCTTAAGAATGGGCATAACCTTGACGGGAGGAACATTAACGTCAACTAGGCTTAGTCTACATCTAGCGGTGGAGACAAAGGTAGATGTGACGATTATCATAGTGGTGGTGGGGGATCTAAAGGTGTTGGTGGATATGGAGGTGGTGGCCAAAGTAGTAGTGGTTATGGAGGAGGAATGGGCGATGGAGGTTATATCCGTGGTGGTCACGAAGGGAAAGATCGATGATATGATGGTGGATCCCTTAAACCCTAAAAACCCTAAACCCTAAAGCCTAAAGCCTAAACCCTAACCCTAAAGCCTAAACCCTAAACCCTAAACCCTAACCCTATACTCTAAACCCTAAACCCCAAACCTTAAACCTAAACCTAAAGTAACTAAATAAATTAAAGAAATAAACCTAAACCATAAAACTTAATAAACCTAAACCTATACCCTAAGAATGGTACTGAAGGAGTAACATCACCATCAACTAGGCTTAAATCACATCATGGAGGTGAAGGTGAGGTGACTTATCGTAGTGGTGGTGGATATGGAGGTGGTGGTTGGAAAATGGTTATGGAGGCTGAATGGTACAATCGGTGGTGGTGGACTGAGAGATCATGATATGATGGTGGATCCCACAACTAACTAGGTCATATGGGAACTAGAGAAATAAAGAATGCATCCAACTGCTTATGGTATTATGTCTTTATAGTAGAGACAGCTAATTATCTAGGGTTTTATTTTCTATGCATGCTCTTTTTATCTATATCGCCATCTTAAAAAAACTAAGAGTGTTACTTGGTCAATGAAATAAATGAGGAGAAATGTTGAAGTAATCGTTCTATAAAAAAAGCCAAAACCCCTAAACCCTAAACCCTAAACCATAAACACAAACCATAAACCATAAACCCTAAACCCTAAAACCTAAACCCTAAACCCTAAACCCTAAACCCTAAACCACAAACCATAAACCCTAAACCATAAACCCTAAAGTAACCAAAAACACTAAACCTTATACCTTAAACTAACCCTAAACCCTAAACATTAAACCCTAAACCCTAAACTAACCCAAAACCCTAAACCCTAAAATCTAAAACCTAAACCCTAAACTTTAAACCCTAAACTCTAAACCGTAAACTCTAAACCCTAACCCAAGACCCTAAACCCTAAACCCTAGAAAGCTAAACCTAAACCTAAACTAAATAAAACCTAAAAATAAAATAAATAAAAAAACCTAAACAAAAATAAAATAAAATAAAATAAAAACCTAAACCTAAACCTAAAAAAGAAAATATAATAAAAATAAAAACTAAAATAAAATAAAATAAATAAAAACCTAAACTAAACAAAAAATTAAAATACCTAAATAAAATAAAAAATAAACCTAAATTAAAAATAAAATAAAAACTAAATAAAAACCTAAACCTAAAAAATAAACTTAAAAATAAAACATTAAAATGAATAAAAAATAAAATCTAATCCCTAAATTTTAAAAAAAAAAACTAAACATAAAATAAAAATAAAATAAACCTAAACCTAAACTAAAATAAATAAATAAAACCTAAACAAAAACCTATAATAAACTAAACCTAAACCTAAACCTAAACTAAATAAAATAAAATAAACTAAAAATGAACCTAAACTTAAACTAAAAAATAAAACCTTAAAATAAACCTAAGATAAAAACACAAAACCTAAACCAAAAAAATAAAATAAAAACCTAAACCTTAACCCAATAATAAAAATTTAAAACTAAACCTAAAAAATAAAATTAAAATAAAACTAAACAAAAAAATTAACCTAAACTTAAACCTAAGCCAAAAAAATAAACTAAAATAAATAAACCTAAACTAAAATAAATAAACCTAAAATAAATAAACTAAATAAAATAAAAATAAAAATGAACTTAAATAATAATAAAAAATATAATAAATAAAATAAATCAAAATTAAACTAAACAAACCTATACCTAACAATTTACTTAAATAAAAAACCCTAACCATGAACATTAAACCATAAAACTATCCCTAAACCATAAACCCTAAACCCTAAAACCATAAACCCTAAACCCTAAAAACCTAAAAACCTAAAAACCTAAACCAAAACAAAATAAAACATAAAAATAAAGCAAATAAAAAACTTAAACCGAAATAAAATAAAATAAAAACCTAAACTAAAACCTAAACTTAAACCTAAGAAAAAATAAATAAAAAAAGCTAATGTAAAATAAAATAAATAAATACCTAAACTAAACTAAAAAAGAAACTAAACCTAAAAATAAAAAACCTAAATAAAATAAAATCTAAACTAAATAAAAATAAAATAAACCTAAAATAAAAACTAAATAAAAACATAAGCCTAAAAAGTAAACCCAATAATAAAACCTAAAAATAAATAAAAAATAAAACCTAAACCCTAAACTAAGAAAAAAATGTAAACCTAAAATAAAAAACATAAAATAAATTGAAACCTAAACTAAAATAAAATAAACTAAAATAAATAAAACTTAAACCTAAAATAAACTAAAACTAAACCCAAAAATAAATAAAATAAAATAAACTGAAAATAAACCTAAACCTAGACTAAAACATAAAAAATAATAGTAAACCTAAAATAAAAACCTATAACCTAAACCTCAAACAATAAAATAAAAATATAAACCTAAAAATAAAAAATAAAACCTAAACTTAAAAAATAAAATAAAAATAAAACTAAACTAAGAAATAAACATAAAGCTAAACCTAACCCTAACAAAATAAAATAAAATAAAAAACCCAAACTAAAATAAGTAAACCTAAAATAAATAAATTAAACTAATTAAAAATAAAAAATAAACCCAAATAAAAATATGAAATAAAATAAATTAAAATAAATAATAAATAAACTAAATAAACTTAAACCTACCAGTTTACATAATTATGTTTTTTAAAAAAATCCTAAACCTAAAATAAACCCTAAATTCTAAACCCTAACCCCTAGGCCTTAAACCCTAAACTCTAAAAAACACTAAACCATAAACCTACACTCTAAAATCCTAAACCCTAAACCCTAAAAAATCATAAATCCTAAACCCTAAATAATAAACCCTAAACTAACCCTAAATCCCTCTACAACCCTAAACTAACCCTAAATCGCCTTACAACCCTAAATCCTAAAACATAAACCCTACAATCCTAAACCCTAAACCCTAAAAACTAAACTCTAAACCCTAACCCTAAACTCAAAACCATAAACCCTAAATCCTAAATCCTAAATCCTAAACCCTAAACCTAATATCACTTTAACTGAGTTAGGTAATGTTTTGACCTCTTACTTTTGGGTTAGCTTGGTAATGGTTCATATCTTTCCAAAAGGTTGGCTTAATTTTTCATACCGGTGGTGCTTTCTTCTCTACCTAATTACTCTAAATAGTGGAAGATGGTTTTGCTCTCTTTATTCTATTTTCTACACTAGTTGGTTTGTTTGCTCTCCTCTTGAACTCAATTATTTTTTTGCTCACATGGTTGGATGTGTGCCTTCTAAAATGCTATTGGTTTTTTTTAACCTTCTTTTAGAGAATTTCTATTTTTTTGGGGTTGCCTAGTTCCTAATTGTTAGTTCTGATCCTTTTCCGCTTCATTTTATGTTTTGTTATTCTCCATAGAATAGCCTCTATTGGGTGTGTTGTTTAACATTTTGTGTTATTATTATGCTTCGATGGGTTAGTCTTTGCTTAGGAAGTTTGGTTTTTTAGTCCCGACCGCTTGTTGTTGTTGCCTTCTATCTGAAGCTTTTTTTGGACCCTATTGTGTGGTGCTTTGTTGGTTTTTTGCTTTTCCTTGGTTGTTGGGGATGCTTTGTTGGTTACTTATGGGTGTTCTCGATGGTTGCCTTATGGATGTTTTACTTATGTTTGGTTGGAAGATTTTAATTATCTTTAGAATCTTGGTTGGTTAATTTTTCCTAATTCTTCCTACTTCTTGGACAATTTGGAGCCTTTTGTGTTAACCTTTGTTGATCATTTTAGATTAGACTTTTGGTTTCGTGGTTGGTGGATGAATTCTCCATTTTGTATGGTTGTTTTATCTTCTGATTTGCTACTTATATTTCCTTCAATTGATGGTTTCATTTATGAGCTATTTAGTCATTTCTGATTGCTCACCCTAGTTTAGCTTGGTGACTGCTACTTGTTGGGACTTTGGCTTGAGGTCTCCTATCTTGGTTTTGTTGGTTCTTTCTCTATTAACTAGCATGGGTCTGGTGCTTGCTGATAGCTGGATCTAGTTTTCCTTGATTTGGAACTTGCATGGGTATTTTAATAATGGCTGTTGTTGGTGCTCTGACTTTATTCTAGCCTCTGTCTAGGTTATTATCATTAGTCTATTGTGGTTTTTGTTTGGTGGTTTTACTGCTAGCTGGTTGCTCTTTATTTAATGGTGCAAGATCTGGAACTCTATGGACTACTGATCTTGGATGTTTGCTTGTATCAAGTATGTTGATTATGATTGATTTGATGTTACTTCTTCTCTCTAGTAGCTTTACATATTATCAGAACCTTCTTTATGAAGTTTGGATGCTCATAGGTATTCCCTTTAGATGATCCTAACTCATAAGCCTTCTCTTTCTCGCCTCTCCTTTTCCTCTCTTTATCCTTATCCTTTTAGCCATGACTATTTGCTTTGTAGTGTTGATTTCTTTTACAGGTTGGAACTTTATAGAGGAATGGTCGTTACTCCAACCCAAGTGTTGTTGTTGGATCTTGCTTATCTTATTTTCAAACAAATCATGAACTATTGTTAACTCATTCTTTTATTTTCATTTGTTTTAGTCTTACTATGTGTCTTTTCTTATCCTTTTATATTGTAATTGCTCTTTGTTTTCTTTCTTTTCTAATGTACTTACATATGAGTTTAGCTCTTTAGGTTTCTTGTAGCTCTGAGAGGAGTAGAATTTTAGAGCTTTACCCCTTTTAAGGACAATGTATCTTTTCCTTTCATCGTAACAAATTTCTAACTCCCCTTACCCAAAAAATCATAAACCCTAAAGCCTAAACAACCCTAAACCCTAAACCCAAACCCTACACCCTAAACACTAAACCCTTAACACTAAACCCTAAACCCTAAACCCTAAAACCCTAATTTCTAAAGCTTAAACCCTAAACCCTAAACTAACCATAAACCCTAGAAACCCTAAACCCTAACACTAAACCCTAAACCCTAAACCCTAAACCCCAAACCCTAAACCTAAAGTAACTAAATAAATTAAAATATAAACCTAAACACAAAAACCTAATAAACCTTAAGCTAAACCAAACACTAAGAACGTGCAAAACTTTGACGGCATAAATATCACCATCAACCGCCTAGATCTGTGGAGGTGAAGGAGGCGCAATTATCGCAAATGGTGGGGGGGATCTGAGGTGCTGGTGGTTATGGAGGTGGGAAGAGCGACGGAGGTTATAGCTGTGGTGGTGGTAGAGGGAGAGATCAGGAATATGATGATGGATCCTGCTACTCAAGAATCCAAGGTGGTTCTGATGGGAACTGAGAAATAAGAACAACCATCCGACCAATTGTTTATATACTTACACTAGAGATGGTTAATTATCTAGGGTTTTAATTTGCTCTATGTGTTTTTGATCTATGTTGTCTCTTATTTCTTAGAAAACTTGGTGTGTTACTTGGTTGATGAAATCAAAAAGAAGAAATATTGAATCTGAATTTGTTCTCTATTAAAAATATACTCTAAACCATAAACTAAAACCTGAACCCTAAACCTAAAACCTAAACCCTAAACCCGAAACCCTAAACCTCAAAACCTTAATCCCTTAACCTGAAACCCTAAAACATAAACCCTAAACTCTAAACCCTAAACCCTAAACCCTAAACCCTAATAACCCTAAAACATAAACCATAAACCCCAAAACCCTAAACCCTAAACCCTAAACCCTAAAACCCTAAACACCTAAAACCTAAACCCTAAAACCTAAACCCTAAACCCTAAACCCTAAACCCTAAACCTACAACCTTAAACCTAAAACTCTAAACTAACCCTAAATCCTAAACCTTAAACACAAAAAAGCTAAAAAGATAAACCTAAACTAAATGAAATCCAAAAATAAAGTAAATAAAAAAATCTAAACTAAAATAAAATAAAATAATAAAATAAAATAAATATCTAAACTAAAGCCTAAACCAAAACCTAAACCTAAAAGAAAAATAAAATAAAATAATGAAAATTAAGCTAAAATATAATAAATAAAACCCTAAATTAAATTATAAAATAAAATAACAACTAAACCAAAAATAAAAATAAAATAAACCTAAAATAAAGTGAAATAAAAACCTAAACCTAAAAAATAAAGTTAAAAATAAATAGAAAATAAAACCTAAACCCTAAACTAAAAAAAACTCTAAACCTAAAATAAACGAAATAAAATAAATCCTAACCTAAACTACAATAAACGAAATTAAAATAAATAAAACCTAAACATAAACCTAAAATAAATTTAACCTAAACCCTAAACCCTAAACTAAGTAAACTAAAAATAAACCTAAACTTAAACTAAAAAATAAAACCTAAAAATAAACCTAAAATAAATACCTAAAACCTAAACCTAAAAAAATAAAATGAAAACCTAAACCTAAACATGAAAATAAAAAATCAAACCTAAACCTAAAAAAATAAAAAAAATAAAAAAACTAAACTAAAAAAATAAACATAAACCTAAACCTAAACATACAAAATAAACTAAAAGAAAAAACCTAAACTAAAATAAATAAACTAAACTAAAAAAAAATAATATAAATAAAAAAAGAAAATAAACTAAATAAAAAATAAATAAATAAACCTAACCTAATTACTATGTTAAAAAAACCTTTAACCTAAAATAAGGTCTAAACCCTAAACCCTAAACCCTAAAAATACTTCAACCTTAAACCCCAAATCCTAAAACCCTAAACCATAAACCCAAAAAACCATAACCCCTAAACCCCTAAACCCCAAACCTTAAACTAAACTACACCCTAAACCCTAAACTCTAAACTAACCCTAAACCTTAAATCCCCCTGCAACCCTAAACCCTAAACCTTACAAACATAAACCTTAAGCCCTAAACCCTAAACCTTAAACCCAAAACCCAAAAAACCCTAAACCTTAAAGACTAAACCCTAAACCTTAAACCCTAAATAAAATAAAATAAAAACCTAAACCTAAATAAAATAACAAAATAAAATAAAATGAAAACCAAAACTAAAACATAAACCTAAACTTAAAACTAAACCTAAACCTAAAAATAAAAACTAAAATGAAATAAAATAATTAAAAAATAAAACAATACTAAAAAATAAAATAAACCTAAAAAGAAAAAACCAAAATAAAATAAAATTAAAGGTAAAATAAAAATAAAATAAACATAAAATAAAAACCTAAAACCTAAATCTAAAAAAATAAAATAAAAAACCTAAACCTGAACCTAAAAATAAAAAATAAAACTAAAATAAAATAATAAATAAACACCAAACCCTATACCCTCGATCGTAAAACTAACCTTAAACCTAAACCCTAAATCCAAAACCTACAACCATAAACCTACAACACTAAACCCTAAACCCTAAAAAACCCTAAACTTTAAAAACCTTAACATAAAATAAATAAAACCTAAAAATAAAATAAATAGAAAAACCTAAACCTAAATAAAATAAAAAAATAAAATAAAAGAAAACCTAAACCTAAACCTAAACTTAAACCAAAAAATTAATCAAATAAAAAATTAAAATTGAACAAAAAATAAAATAAAAAAAACAAACTAAATTAAAAAAAAATAAAATAAACCTAAAATAAAACCAAAATAAAATAAAATTAAACATAAATTAAAAAATAAAATAAACCAAAATAAAATAAAAGTTAAATAAAAACCTAAATCAAAATAAACTTAAAAATAAATAAAAATAAAACCTAAACCCTAAACTAAAATAAATAAACCTAAAATAAGTTAACTAAATTAAATAAAAATAAAAAATAAACCCAAATAAAAAATAAAGAAACTAAAATAAATAAAAAATAATCTAAATAAACCTAAACCTACTGGTTTACTTAATTAAAAAAAATATATCCTAAACCATAAACCCTAAATCTTAAACCCTAAACCCTAAACCCTAAACCCTAAACCCTAAACCTAAAACCCTAAACCCTAAACCCTAAATAATAAACATTTAACACTAAACTCTAAACCCTAACCTAACCCTAAACCCTAAACCATACACCCTAAACCCTAAAATCCTAAACCCTAATCCTTCAACTAACCCTAAACCCTAAACTATAAACCCTAAAAACCTTAAACCCTAAACGATAAACTAACCTTAAACCCTATTCCATTAACACTAAACCCAAAAACCTTAAAACCTAAACTAACCGTAAACCATAAACCTAAAACACTAAAAACCCTAAACCTTTAAGCCTAAACCCTAAACCCTAAACCTTAAACTAACACTTAACCCTAAGCTAACCCTAAACCCTAAACGTTGAGCCCCAAACCCTAAAAAATTTAAGCCTTAAACCCTAAACACTAAACATTAAACCCTAAAAACTCTATGCCTTAAACCATAAACCGTAAACCCTAAACCCTAAAACCCTAAACCCTAAACCCTAAACCCTAATACCTAAACCCAAAACCCTAAACCCTAAACCCTATACCCTAATACCTAAACCCTAAACCCTAACCCTAAACACTAAACCCTAAACCTTAAACACTAAACCTTAAACCCTAAAATAACCCTCAACCCTAAACCCTAAATCCTAAAAAGCTAAAAATCTAAACCCCAAGTAAATAAAACCTAAAAATAAAATAAATAAATAAATAACTAAACCAAAATAAAATAAAATAAAAACTAAAACCTAAACTTAAATCTAATAAGAAAATAAAATAAAAAATCCCAACCCTAAACTATTAACCCTAAACCTTAAATCATAAACCCTAAACTAAACCTAAATCCTAAACCCTAAACCCTAAACTAACCGTAAACCCTAAGCCCTAAACCTTATAGCCTAAACCTGAAACCTTAAACTAACCCTAAACCTTAAACTAAACATTAACCTTATGCTAACTCTAAACCCTAAAAACCTTAAAATAGCCTAAACACTAGACCCTAAACCCTAAACCTTAAACCCTAAACCCTAAAACCCTAAAGTAAATTAAATCCTAAAAAGCTAAAAATCTAAACCTAAAGTAAATAAAATCTACAAATAAAATAAATAAATAAATAAACCAAAATAAAATAAAAAATAAACTAATACCTAAACCTAAATCTAAAAAGAAAATAAATAAAAACTTTAACCCTAAACCCTAAATATACAACCTTGAACCCTAAACCTTAAAAAACCCTAAACCCTAAACCTTAAACCTTAAACTAAACCTAAACCTTAATCCCTAAACCCTAAAGCCAAAACCCTAAACCTTAAACTAACCCTAAACTTTAAACTAACCCTAAACCCTATGCTAACCCTAAACCCTAAGCTAACCCTAAACCCTAAATCCTAAAACCTCAAACCCTAAATCTTAAACTAAATAAAACCTAAAAATAAAATAAATAAATAAACCTAATCTTAAATAAAATAAAATAAAAACCTAAATTATGACCTAAACCTAAAATAAAAATAAAATAAAATAAAATAAACTAACAAATAAAAATAAAATAAATAAAAACTTATACTAAATTTTAAAATAAAATAAACCAAGAATAATAAACTTAAATAAAATAAAATTTAATAAAAAATATAAATAAAATAAACCTAAAATAAAATGAAATAAAAATTAAATAAAAACCTAAACCTAAAAAATAAAGTTAGAAATTATCTAAAAGTAAAACCTAAACCCTAAACTAAAAAAAAAACTAAACCTAAAATAAAAATAAAATAAACAAAATAAAATAAACCTAAACCTAATCTAAAATTAACTAAACTAATATAAATAAAACCTAAACCTAAATCTAAAATAAATGAAACCTAAACCTAAACCTAAACTAAAAAATAAAAATAAAATATAAACAATAAATAAAAACCTAAAATCCAAACCCAAAAAAATAAAATAAAAACCTAAACCTAAACCTAAAAAATAAAGAAATAAAACTGAAACCTAAAAATAAAATAAAAATAAAACTCAACTAAAAAATAAACTTAAACATAAACCTAAACCTAAATAATAAAATAAAATAAAATATATCTAAACTAATATAAATAAACTAAACTAAATAAAAAGAAAAAATAAACTTAAATAAAAATAAAAAATAAAGTAAATTAAAATAAATAAAAAATAAACTAAATATATTAAATAAACTTAAACTTACCAATTTACTTAATGAAAAAGAAAACTTAAACCCTAAATCTTAAACCCTAAACCCTAAACCCTAAACCCTAAACCCTAAACCTTAAACCATAAACCCTAAACTGTAAAAATCCCTAAATCGTAAACATTAAATCCCAACCCTCAACCCTAAACCCTAAAAGCATAAACCCTAAAACCTTAAACCCAAAACCCTAAACCCTAAACCCTAAACCCTAACCCAAAACCCAAAACCCTAAACCCTAAACCCCAAACCCTAACCTAAAGTAACTAAATAAATTAAAAAATAATCCTAAACCCTAAAACGTAATAAGCTTAAATCTAAACCTAAACCTAAACCCTAAGAATGGGCAGCACCTTGATGGCAAGAATAACACAAGGCGGCCAGACTGAGGAGGTGAAGGCGGTGTTATTGCAGTGTTGATGGGGGATCTTGAGGTGCTGGTGGATATGGAGGCAGTGGTTGGAGCAGCAGTGGTTATGGAGGCAGGAGGACCGATGGACGTTATAGCTGTGGCGGAGGGAGAGATTGGGGATATGATGGTGCTGGTGGATATGATGGGGATAAAACCCTAAACCCTAAACCATAAACCCTAAATCATAAACCCTAAACCTACAATGCTAAACTATAAACCGTAAAACCCTAAACCCTAAACCCTAAACCCTAAACCCTAAACACTAAACTCTAAAACCGTAAACCCTAAACCCTAAACCCTAACCTTAAAACACTAAACACTACACCCTAAACCCTAAACCCTAAGCCCTAAGCCCTTAAACCCTAAACCCTATACCCTAAACCCTAAAAACCTAAACCCTAAACCTTAAATCCTAAAACATACTACCCTAAACCTTGACGACAAAAACATCATCGTCAACTAGGCTTAGCCAAGATCTTGTAGTAGAGGCAAAGGCGGAGGTGGCAGTTATCAAAGCGGTGGTAGAGGAATTATAGGTGTTAGTGGATATGGAGGTGGTGGTCGAAGGAATGGTGGTTGTGGAGGTGGGAGGAGCGACAGTTACATATCATGGTGGCGTGAGGGAAGATCAAGGATATGATGTGATCTACTCGAGAGGATGAGGTGGTTCGATGGGAACTGGAGAAATCAAGAATGGTCGATCGACTGCTGATATGGAACTATGTCTGATAAGAGACCCTAATAATCTAGGGTTTTTTATTTGCTCTATGCACACTCATTTTTGATTTATGTCATCGCTTGTGTTTTAGAAAACTTGGTGTGTTGCCTGGTTGATGAAATCAAAAAGAAAAAATGATGAATCTTAATTTATTCCCTATTAAAACCAACAACCCTAAATCCTAAAAATCATAAACCCTAGACCCTAAATCATAAACCTTAAACCCTTAAAACCATAAACCCTAAACCCTAAACCCTAAAACTCTAAACCCTAAACCCTAAACCCTAAAACCTAAACCCTAAACCTTAAACCAAAAAAATAATAATAATAATAAAATATAAAATATAAAATAAAATTAAATAAATAAAATAAAATAAAATAAAAAAATAAAAAAATTAAAAAAATTAAAAAAAATAAATAAATAAATAAATAAAAAAACCCTAAACCTTAAACCGTAAACCCTAAACCCTAAGTTAACCATAAACCCTAAACCCTAAACCCTGAAAACCTAAAAACCTAAACCTAAATCAAATAAAACTTAAAAATAAAATAAATAAATAAATGAAAATCCAAATAAAATAAAGTAAAAACCTAAACTAAAACCTATACCTAAACTTAAAAAATGAAATAAATAAATAAACTAAAATAAAAAAAATGAAAACCTAAAATAAACTAAAAAATAAAAAAAACCTAAAAAAATAAAAACTAAAGGTAAAATAAAATGGAATAAAATAAAATAAAATCTAAATAAAAACCTAAACAAAAAAATAAAAAAAATAAAACCTAAAAAATAAATAAAAAATAAAACCTAAACCCTAAACTAAAAAAACCTAAACCTAAAATAAAAATAAAATAAATAAAATAAAATAAACCTAAACCTAAACTAAAATAAAATAAACTATAATAAATAAAACTAAAACCTATACCTAAAATAAACTAAAACTAAGCTTAAATAAAAAAATATAACCTAAAAAGAAACCTAAAATAAAAACCTAAAAGCAAAACCTAAAAAAAATAAAATAAAAACTTAATCCTAAACCTAAAAATAAAAAATAAAACCTAAACCTAAAAAATAAAATAAAAATAAAACCCAACTTAAAAATAAACCTAAGCCTAAAAAATAAACTAAAGTAAAAAAACTTAAACTAAAATAAATAAACTTAAAGTAAATAAACTAAAATAACTAAAAATAAAAAATAAACCTAAATAAAAATAAAAAATAAAATAAACTCAAATAAATAAAAAATTAATTAAATTAACCTAAACCTACCGGTTTACATAATTTTTTTTTAAAAAGAACCCTAAATCCTAAACCCTAAACCTTAAACACTAAACCATGAACCCTAAACCTAGAACCTTAAACCCTAAATGCCAAACCCCATACCATAAACTCTAAAACCCTAAATCATAAACCCTAAAACCCTAAGCCCTAAACCCTAAACCCTAAAACCCAAAACCAAAAACCTTAAACCCTAAAGCCTTAACCGTAAAACCTACTACCCTAAACCCTCACGGCAAGAACATAACCATCAACCAGGTTCAGTCTATATTTGGCAAGGAAGGAGGGAGGGTGATGCTGGTGGGATCTAGAGGTACTTGTGGATATGGAGGTGGTGGTTGAAGTAGTGGTGGTTATGTAGGAGGGAGGACCAACAGAGGTTACATTTGTGGTGGTGGCGGAGGGAGAGATCAGGGATATGATGGTGGATCCTGCTACTTGAGAGGTCATGGTGGTTCTGATGGGAAATAGAGAAACTGAAGAATGGTAGATCCGATCTGCTACTTATGAAACTGTGTCTTTATAGTAGAGGTGGTTCTAGTTATCTAGGGTTTCGATTTGCTCTATACTTGCTCATTTTTGACCAATGTTGTCCCTTGTGTCTTAGAAAACTTGGTGTGTTACTTGGTTGATGAAATTGAAAAGAAAAAATGTTGAATCTAAATTTCTTCTCTCTTAAAAAAACCAAAAACCCTAAACCCTAAACCTTAAAAATGCTAAACATTAAACCCTAACCTTAAACCCTAAACTCTAAACCCTAAAACCCTAAAAATTAAATCATAAACCCTAAACCCTAAACCTCAAACCCAAAACCCAAAACCCAAAACCCTAAACCCTAAACCTAAACAAACCCAAAACCCTAAACCAGAAGAAAAAGCATAAACTTAAACTATATAAAACATAAGAATAAATTAAATTAAATAACGTAAATAAAAACAAAATATATATAAAATAAAATAAAAACCAAAACTAAAACCTAAACCTAAAAGGAAATAAAATAGAAATACTAAAGTAAAATAAATAAAAAACTTCAACCTAAAATAAAAATAAAATTAAACCTAAACCTAAAATAAAAATAAAATAAACCTAAACTAAAATAAACTAAACTAACATAAATTAAATGTAAACCTAAAACTAAACCTAAACCCTAAATAAAATAAAATAAACTAAAAATAAACTTGAACCTAAATTAAAAAATAAAACCTAAAAAATAAATCTAAAATAAAACCCTAAAACCTAAGAAAATAAAATAAAAACCTAAAGCTGAGCCTAAAAATAAAAAATAAAACCTAAACCTAAGAAATAAAATAAAAATAAACTAATAAATAAACATAAACCTAAACCTAAACTTAAAAAATAAACTAAAATAAAAAACATAAACTAAAGTAAATAAATATAAAATAAATAAACTAAACTAAATAAAAATAAAGAATAAACTAAATAAACCTAAACCTATTGATTTACTTAAATTTTTTTTTAAAAAAAAACCCTAAACCCTAAACCCTAAACCCTAAACCTTAAACCCTAAAACTAACCCTAAACCTTAAACTATAAACCCTAAACTCTAACCCATAACCCCTTACCCTAAACCATAAACCTTAAACCCTAATCCCTAATCCCTAAACCCTAAAAACCCTAAACATTAAAGCGTAAACCTTAAACCCTAAACTCTAAACCCTAAGCTAACCCTAAATCCTAAATGCTAAACCCTCAAACCCTAAACTCTAAACCCTAAACACTAAGCCCTAAAACCTAAAGCCTAAAACCCTAAACCCTAAAACCCTAATCCCTTATCCTTAAACCCTAAACCCTAAACCTTAAAAACTTAAGAACCTAAACCTAAACTAAATAAAACCTAACAATAAACTAAATAAAAATACTAACACCTAAATAAAGTAAAAAAATAAAATAAAATAAAAACCTAAACTTGAACCTAAAAATAAAATTAAAGAAAAATAAAAATAAACTAAAATAAAATAAATAAAAACCTAAACTAAACTAAAAAATAAAATAACCCTAAGAATAAAACCTAAAGAAAATAAAATAAAATTAACCAAAAATAAATAAAATAAAATAAAACTAAATAAAACCTAAACTTAAAAAAATAAACCTAGAAATAAATAAAAACTAAAACCTAAACCCTAAATTTTTAATAAAAACCTAAACCTAAAATAAAAATAAAATAAACAAAATAAAATAAACCAAAACCTAAACTAAAAAAATAAAACAAAAATAAAAACCTAAAACCTAAACCTAAAAAAATAAAATAAAAACCTAAACCTAAACCTAAAAAAAAATAATACCTAAACTTAAAAAAATAAAATAAAAATAAAACTCAACTAAAAAATAAACCTTAACCTAAAAAATAAACTAAAATAAAAAACCTAAACTAAATAAATAAACATAAAATATAGAAAATAAACTAAATAAAAATTAAAAATAATAATAAACTCAAATAAATAATAAATAAACTAAATAAACTAAATAAATCTAAACCTACTGGTTTACTTAATCAAAGAAAAATCCTAAATTCTAAATCCTAAACCTTAAATCGTAAACCCTAAACCCTAAAACTAACCATAAGCCATAAACCTAAAATCCTAAATCCTGAACCCAAACCCCAAACACTAAAACCTAAAACCATAAACCTTAAACCCTTAACCCTAAAACCCTAAACCCTAAAACCTAAAACCTACTATCCTAAACCTTGATGGTTAGAACATCACTATCAACCAGGCTAAGTCGAGATCTAGCTATGGAGGCGAAGGCGAAGGGGTGGTTATTAAGTGCTAGTGGGGGATTTGGAGGAGCTGGCAGATATGGAGGTGGTGGTCGAAGTAGTGGTGGTTATGGAGGCGGGAGGAGTGATGGAGGTTACTGCCATGGTGGTGGCGGGGAGAGAGATCGGGGATATGATGGTGGACCTTGCTACTCGAGAGGCCAAGGTGGTTCTGATGGGAGCTGCAGAAATTGAAGAATGACAGATCTGATCTGCTGCTTATGGAACTTTGTCTTTATCTTAGAGACGATTCTAATTATCTAGGGTTTTTGATTTACTCTGTGCGTGCTCATTTTTTTATCAATGTCATCACTTGTGTCTTGGAAAACTTGGTGTGTTACATGGTTTATTAAATCAAAATGAAGAAATGCTGAACCTAAATTTGTTCTCTATTAAAAGAATACCAAAAACTCTAATGGTGTATGATCGGAACACTACTTGCTAGCCTTGGATGTTTGCTTGTATCAGGTATGCTGGCTATGATGGCTTTGATGTTACTCACCTCTTCTCTTTGGTCAATGGCATTACATATGATTGTAACCCTTCTTTATGAGATTTGGATGCTCATATGTATTATTTCCCCTTGAGATGATCCTAACTGAGCCTGATCCTTCTCTTTCTCAGCTATCTCTTTTTCCTCTCTTTATCCTTATCCTTTTTAGCTATGACTTTTTCCTTTGTAGTGTTTTGTAGATTTCCTTTATATTTTGGAACTTTATAGAGGGAATGGTCATTACTCAATCAAGCCAAGTGTTGTTGTTGTGGATCTTGCTTATCTTGCTTTCCCAAAGGAATCATGAACTACTATTGACTCATCCTTTGACTATTTTTAGGAATTATTTTAATCTTACTTTGTGTCTTTTTCTCTTATGTTTTTTTGCTATTGTAATTGCTCTTTTGTTTTTTTTTTCTAATGTACTTAGATGGGGGTTTAGCTCCGTAGGTTTCTTGTAGCTATAAGAGCAGCAGGATTCTAGAGGTTTACCTCTTTTAAAGACATTGTATCTTTTCCTTTTATAGTAATAAAATTCTAACTTTCTAAAAAAAAAACCCAAAACACTAAATTCTAAACCCTAAACCCTAAACAATCCTAAAACCCTAAAACCAAAACCCTAAACCTTAAACCAAAACCCTAAACCCTAAACCCTAAAACCTAAACCATAAACCCTAAACCTTAAACCCTAAACCCTAAACCCTAAACTCAAACCCTAAACCTTAAACACTAAACCCTAAACTAACCCTAAACCCTAAACCTAAAATGCTAAAAACCTAAACCTAAACTAAATAAAAACTAGAAATAAAATAAATAAAAAAACCTAATCCAAAATATAATAAAAACCTAAACCTAACCATAAACCTAAATAGAAAACAAAATAAAAATTAAAAATTAAACTATAATAAAATAAATAAAAACTTAAACTAAACTAAGAACATTTAAAACCTAAATAAAATAAAAACTAAACCAAAAATAAAAATAAAATTAACATAAAATAAAATTAAATAAAAACTAAATAAAAACCTAAACCTAAAAAAAAAACTTAAAAAAAAGTTAAAATAAACATAAACCCTAAACTAAAAAAAAAACATGAACTTAAACCT